>VMDR010006135.1:0-47059 GCA_007922815.1 Macrotus californicus
GTGTTTAACCATTTCAGAATTGATTGTGTCAGACTAGAGAAGATAGAACAGTTCACACTATTCCCTTTAGATTCTTACCTTTCTTATTGAAATATGTTTAATAGTTAATGTGTTTGTTTAGAACTAGTTGGAGCTAAGTGGTAGTTGTATTTGAATGGAACAGTGGAAAAAAATGACTGAGAATTCACTAAAGCCTGGTCTACTGAGGGCATATAATAAACACTATACATACACCATCTCATCTAATCCAAAAGCTAGTTTATGAGTGGGGTATATAGAATACCTGTTTTAGAGATAATGAATCTGAGGCTCAGAGAGGTGAAGTGGCTTGCCCAAGGACCCACACTTTTAAAGCAACAGTTAGTATTCAAATTCCAGATCTGTTTGACTACCAAGCCT
Organism: Macrotus californicus; assembly: GCA_007922815.1. Taxonomy (NCBI): domain Eukaryota; kingdom Metazoa; phylum Chordata; class Mammalia; order Chiroptera; family Phyllostomidae; genus Macrotus; species Macrotus californicus. The sequence goes on from VMDR010006135.1 coordinate 400, forward strand.
GTGTGTCTAACAACTCTGTAGGCTATCCCTAGAGTAGTTACTTTATATTTTAATTTTCTCCTTATGAAATAAATAAAAGAAACATTTTAAAACTGATATTGATAGGGAATTTTATTACACTATAGAGAGCTGAACTGTTGATTTTCTAATGAATTTATGTTAAGCTAAATCTTTGGCATTTGGTTTTGAAAAGTCATTAAATTCCTTTTCTAATGACTCCTTCATTTGAAATAATATAAAGTCACATTTCAGAAAAGGCTAATTTTAGTTAAAAGCTCCCCACCCCTGCCAACTTATCTTTTTGCTGCTCAGAATAAAAGAGATGCCTTGGGTAAGACAATTCTTAAGAGTTATGTGTTGATTTGGACACACTCTTCATCAGGGGTCGGATGCTTCCCTACAAATTTTCAGTTCCTGGTGGGAGATGACTGAAGAGCGATGTAATGGATCAAGGATGTTTAATCCAGGGAGAAATAGGAGATTAAAATCTGTTTTCTTGTTCATAGTTTATTATTTCACTTGAACAACACGGACTATTTAAAATGTCATGTGAAATGTTTCTTTTTAAAGAATCTACTTTGTGACAGTAGTTTCAGGTCCTAAGTCTGGCACAGTGGCTGTCTGCTCTGGGTGTCCATTTAATGCCATCTGTATTTGTGGATTTAGTTATATGTTGAAAAGTGAACCTTTAATTAAGAATTAGATAAGTAGATTCCCAACCGCCCCCCTTTTCCCATGTGCAAGTATATAAAGAAAATGAAATTATTTGCAGCAAGTCCCTAGAGAATTCTGAGTTTGTGCTGAATCTCTCTAAATTATGTAGTATATTCCAGTGTTAACAGCTTTGATTTTTTTACCTTTTTTTTTAGGTACATATTCTTCACTGACTGGTTCCGTCCTGCTAAAATTTTGAGAGCGTGGGGTGACGGATCTAACCTTTTGCCTATAGTAAACACTACTCTTGGATGGCCCAATGGATTGGCCATTGATTGGGGGTAAGTAGAAGTCATCCCGAATTACTGCATTCCCACTTACTGAGGGACCCATATGAGGCAATACGTGAAAATATGATGGAGTGAGGAAACTGGTACTGCTTGCCCTCAGGTGTTTAGGTACTTTTCCATCATTGATGGGCAATGACAGAAGGTTGTGGAATGCTGTAAGAACATACAAACACAAACACAGTCAGCCAGTTTCTGTTGGAACAAAAACTAATGCATTCTTGAATGTTCTGAGGAAATTGCTAAAGGAAGCAGAATGATAGGACCTTGAGGAAGGTCAACATGGAGGGGACAATGCTCAAACCCCATTAGAAGTAGAAGAGGGATTTGATGAAGTGGAGGTCACGTGGAATTGTTAAAGGGAGCATCTTGAGGTTAGGAAATCTTTCGTGTCAATTAATCAAATGTATATGAGGTCTGTCCAGAAGGTATCCAGCCATGTACTATGAAAAAATAGAGGCATTTATTGAAGAAGATACAAGAAACATTGTACCCTGGACAAGATGCCTCAGTCCCCTTCAAAGCAGGCCACCTCACACAGTTCTCCCAATCGTCATCACCTGCCCTGTTGTATTTTCTGAATCTCATTAATGGTCTGAAAGCTCTTCCCTTTCAAAGTTGAATTTAGCTTTGAAAAAAGCCAGAAGTCACAGGGCACAAAATCTGGGCTGTAGTGGGGCTGAGTCACCTGGGTGATCTGATGTTTCGCCAAAAAAGTGTACATGAGTGGGTGTGTTGTTGCGATGGAGCTGCCAATCACCAGTTGTCCATAGCCAGGGCCTTCTGAATAATCTGAGTAGTTTCCATGGAGGATGCAGATCCATTGCTCTACTCACTCAGTCATTTTAATGCCACTGACACGCAGTACACATACACGCTTAATGGGGTCCACTGCCCCCACTGACTAGTACAGTGAAGTCATCATTGTTCATGCACGTGCATTCTATTCTATTCTCCTTGGCTGCCAGGTTACATTGATGTTGCACAAACCGTTCTCATTATATCAACAACGGCTGGACTTTTTCTGGACAGACCTTGTATTTTTCTATGTTCACTCTTGGAGGATTTTTGGAGTATAAGATATAGCTCTCAAAAAATTGATGCTCAATTTAGAAATATAGGAAGAGTAACAGGGTAAATAAGCTCACAGATATGAAATGCCAAAGCAGTTTGTAGGAAGAAAAAAAGGAAGAAATGTGTCTAACCTTTTCAGACATAGATTAGCTACTACTGGTTTTCTTATTTATTCACCAAGGGGAAAAACAAAATTCCTAACTTGAAGATAATATTTCAAGTTTATTAAAATATTTAATTGAAAATCACTTCGTAAAAGTAGCTGTATCTTTCTTGGGGGCATAAAACTATTGAATTTCTAATGAATATAATTAACTTTAAAAAACCTTGTTTAATAAATGTGTCAACTGAGCATACTGTTTTTGAATGCCCTCATTATAAAGGGTGCTTTGTTAGTTTCTGGATAACAATAACTAAATATTTTGTTATTTTAGTGCTTTACGATTGTACTGGGTAGATGCCTTATTTGATAAAATTGAGCACAGTACCTTCGATGGTTTAGATAGAAGAGCCCTGGGCCATATTCAGCAGATGACACATCCATTTGGACTTACCGTCTTTCAAGGTATGTTTTAAAGCAATAAAAGTGTGTGCTGTTTTCACACTTTGCCAGTTGTAGCAGTAAACTCATCCTCATTCGGCAATCTCACATTTCTGGGAAATCTTGCTTTAGGATACGAAAACGAAAATGGTAATATTATGTATAGGCACAATACTTGGCTTGTTGACTGAATATTTTACTTTTAGAGTATATTTTTGTTTTAGATACTTTTAGATAATAACATGGACAACTAGTAGGGGTATGGGACTTTGCAAAATACACAGATTATACAGTCTAACATACCAAGTACTCTGTTATAGAAATATTAAACAAAGAAATAAGTAAATTACGGCCTTCATCGTTTTCAAAAAGAAAACAGCAAGACCTGTTTGTAGCATTTCGTTGTTCTCTGATGTTTGCAAGGACCTCTTCAGAATTTTTTGTGGAAAAACTATTGTATGTATTCATTGCTGTATGCTCACCGAATGCCTGAAGCTTTATAGTCACATCGTCTTTCTTATGTAGAAATGTTAAGATGTGGCTTATGAAGAATATAGCAAGATGTAGTGTTTTTTTCCTTAAATAGTTTAATGCTACTAGTAAAGATTGTCGGGAGCATGGAATTCCAGGGACCTACCACACCTGTGATCGCACCGATGTATCAGTTTTCCTGCTCTCAGCCCCCTCTTGTGTGTAGGCATGCTGCTTGATTAGAGTCGTTGGGAATAGGAATGTAGCTTTGCCCCATAAAACAGGTGGTTTGTTCAGTCTTGAAGACAGGGTTTCTGTGAATGAGTGTGTATGGTTTCTAGCGCCAGACCAAGAGGGTGAGGAGAGACTAAAATCTCTTCTGGTCTTGCTTGACAAACCATAGTTAGTCCCGTTAGAGGAGGTGCCCTGGTGTGAACCACCAAAGGCATTACCAATAATGTTAGTTGTGTCCGTGCTTGAAACCTCCTACTCTGAATAATTAGCACAGTGCTTAAAAAAAAAAAAAAAGAAACCAGACATTGACAATAAACACACATAGAGTGTGGAATAAATAGCGAGCGAGGGAATATATTACACATTTCATCCTGCTGACTATCTGTGGAGGAGTGCAAAGCACTTAAAAATATTTAAGAAATGCTTTTATGAGACTTCTGATGAGTCAGTGATATTCATCCCCCTCTGCATTCACTCCCTTTCCTGTAATGACATCAGTCACATGCTATGTGCTGTCACACAGGAACAGTATAAAAATGTTAAGTTTTATCTGCTCTTTGCTGGAATGTTCTGGGATTGAAAAAAATGTAGTTTCAGTGCCTTTTGGTTTCATCAGTATGAAAAAAATTTGAGTGCAAAACCATGAGACACAAGATTCTCAAAATAATAATAATACTAATAGTTGCTTCCCACACCGCCTTTCCTCGTGAATGTCCTATGAAATTGTCTTTGACTGGGCAGCACCTCGGAAATCATGCGTCTTGCTAACCGTGGCTAGGTCTGCTTGGCTGTCACACCCCACAGGACTGAGCGGTTGGTTGGATTCCTTGTCCATTTAAGTGACGTAAAATGCTTTGGTGGGTGGTGGGACTGAGAGTGCCATCAGTCCAGATTCTATTTAGTGAGTCTGGGGACTGATGAGTCATTGATTAGATTGTAGATAAGGAAACTGATCCAATGATAAAATGTGTGACATCTCAGGCATTGTCTGGTTATCTGCATTTTTTACTTAGTTAAAAGAGAAAAATACACTTTGACTTAATTCTTCGATAGCTTGTGTAAAGTGAAAATGATTAAATTCTTGATATTAAGAATCTTACATGACTTTTACTATTTTGAGCTCCATGGAACATTAACATGGTAATAGGTGTAGGCACACTTCAGTGGATAATTTTATTAACCCCCCAAACATACTGAAAGCTTCTTTTTGGATTAGATCTATCCTTTTCTTTTTCAACAGCTTTTCATTAAAACTGAGTGTAAAAATTTTAAGAATATTCCCATTAAGACTGAGAAGATGAAATTTTTGACCCAGAAGGGAGCTTAGAGACACTTCTGTGTATTGCTTTAGTTTTTCTAGGTAAACGAGACTTCACAGGTGAAGTATCTGCCTGCCAGCACTGATCAGGCTAGTGCGTTAGCTGGGAGAAGAACGCAGACTCATGAAGCACCCTCTAATGTTCTCTAAAAGAATCCTGATGCTTTTTAATTTTTATTTTCACCCATGGAAGTCTAAACATAATTGCTATCAAATGCTGTCACAATACTCCACACATGTTTGCCTGAATGTGAACCCTAATATTACTGAAAATATAGCCTCTGTGAGCGTCATTTCTAGAGAGCGACAAGCCATGGAAAATGATTACAGAAACATACCACAGAGATTTATGGGAGAAGCTTCTCACATTTGCAAGAAGCATCACAAACCTACTGTATTTTTTCAAGTGATTTATAAATGAGCTGTGACAAAACTACTAAACATCCATGTTTCTTTTTAGACTATGTATACTTTACTGACTGGAGACTGGGCGCTATTGTTCGAGTCAGGAAAACGGATGGCGGAGAAATGACGGTTATCCGACGCGGCATCAGCAACATCATGCATGTGAAATCGTATGACGGCAACATCCAGATTGGTGAGTGGAACTGCCGTGCTCTTTTATATGGATGTATCTATTTAATATGGCAGCTACTTTTTTCTTTGAGTACTTGTTATTGAATATAGATCCTGATAGTTTCATATTCCTGCCACCCAGATGTTTAATACTGCAAGACTTAAAAACCTCTGTCCAACTCCGCTAACTCAGAAAGTCTGGCTGGAGCCCTGGCCGGTGCCCGGTTGGTTGGAGCCCTGCCCTCCACACCAGAATTTTGCTGGTTCACCCCCAGTCGGGGCGCATACCTAGGTTGCCGATTTGATCCCCTGTCAGGGCGTGTAGGGAAGACAACCGACTGATGTTTCTCACATCGATGTTTCTCTCTCTCCCTTCTGCTCTCTTTAAAAATCAATAGAAACATATCTTCAGGTGAGGATTAAAAAATTTTTAAAGTGTTACTGTAAAAAATACATTGAATGTTATATTTGGCCTGTTGATTTTCAAGAGTGGGCTGCTTTTTAGCATGGGTCTGAAAAGGTTTCTTTCCCGTTTCTTGTCCTTCACAAACCACACCTGTGATCAACCTAATGGAGATGTGATGAACTCAGTATGTTGCTTTTTCAGGTTCTAACTATTGTAATCGACCCACCCATCCGAATGGCGACTGCAGCCACTTCTGCTTCCCAGTGCCAAATTTCCAGCGGGTGTGCGGTTGCCCCTATGGAATGAGCCTGACGTCCAATCACTTGATGTGCGTGGAAGATCCGTCCCGTGAACCACCTTTGGCCCAGTGTGGCTCCTTTTCCTTCCCGTGTAACAATGGCAGATGTGTGCCCAGTTACTACCGCTGTGATGGAATTGATGACTGTCATGATAACAGTGACGAGCATCTATGTGGCACATTTAGTAAGTCGCTGACACATGGGAGATACCTTTTGAGATGAATGGAGAAAGGCGGGCTTTTAAAAAAAAAAAAGCTTGGCTTAGGTCTATGGGGAAAAGTTTCTTTTAAAATTTCAGATTTTGGGAAGGCAGGCAATAAATACCATTCATGGATAATGTCATAAATGATTTCTTGCACTGATTTGGACTACCTTCAATAAAATATCTTTTTGATATTGGCTGTGTGGACCGATGCAGAGCCGTCACATCTTATCAAGCTCCTCAAAAAGTCAAGTAGAAATAAACTAGACCTCACCTTGGGGTCTGAGAGGGTAGTATCACAGAACAGGAACTGCAGTAATAGCTTTTGAAAACGTTATGGGCTATATTCCTCCCTCCCTCTCCAATGTTGTAAAATGATTAAGGGTGGAATGGTGGTCTTTGTCTTTGTATGGTTTTTTATGATAATCTAGTTTACAAATTTTGGAGCCTAATAAATGCTATTGCAGAACACAAACTATTCCATTAAAAAATAAAAGATAGAAGACAGTTGAAATCTCAGAAATATCTATCATATTGAGATTAATAGTAACAATAACCTGTCTCAGAGAAAAAGAAGTTACATATTTGAAAGTAAAAGTGCCCACTTGTACATTTTTCTGAAATTTCTAAAATTTTCTTCCTTTTGTATATTATTTTCCTCTTTCTGTAAGTACAGACTTTTACCCAAGGATCTTATTAATTTGCACTTTTCAAATGACACACTCTCAAGGTTTCCGTAGACCGGATTTGAAGTTGTTGTGGCAGGAAGGAGCTTAGAAGGACGACACCAGTGATGGCTTCGGTCCTGGGCAGAGTCCTCAAAGCCTCAGCTTCCTCATCTGTAAAATGCAGATGATTATATGTACCTCACGGTATTCTTGTGAGGATATGATAATTGCTAAATGCATACCACAATGATGATGAGGAGGAGGAGAAGGAGGGGAAGGATTTGGATGACTTGCACATTTCTCCCTGTTTTGTATGATATTCCTATTGAAAAAGGAGAATTGGGCCTCTACAAGGTAAGGGCTCATTTAAAAGGCTATAAAAACAAATATCTTTATGACGACCTTGTTTTTGTTGCAGACAATTCCTGTGCGTCTTCAGCATTTACCTGTGGCCACGGAGGAGAGTGCATCCCTGCACAGTGGCGCTGTGACAAGCAGACGGACTGTATGGATGGCAGTGATGAGCAGAACTGCCCCACCCATGGACCCACTTCCTGCCCTGCATCTTTCTTCACCTGTGATAACAACCTCTGTATCTCAAGGAACTGGCTCTGTGACACAGACAATGACTGCGGGGACGGATCTGATGAAAGGAACTGCAGTAAGTTTTGAACGGACTTCTCTTGGTTGATCATCCTAGTACATAGATTTGAACAATTGCTAGCCTTGCACACTTTCCTGTAAGGCTCACAAAATTTTCATCATATCTTAGCCACTTTTATTCCATTTATTGATCCTTTTATCAATAGACTATAAGTGCAAAGACCTGGGAAGCTTAGAGTTCTACTAGATATTGAGTATTTTGGAAGCAAGATGAAGACTGTTTGATGTCTAACATTCAGATAGAAACTGAAAATAATCTCTCAACTAACCGTTCAGATATTTTTAAAAAATTGTTTTTTTTAAAATCATATAAACATGTCCAGACATTTGGCTCTTGTTTTTCTTTTCATTTGATACAGGCAAAAAGGTAATAGAATAAAGACCCATAGGGCAGTTAAATTACCATTGATCTTACCCACTTGCTTTTTATCTTGAGTTCTAATTGTCTTTTGGCTGTTGTTTGTTTTCATGTCTGCGATAACAGTTTAAGGTAGAGTAAATTTCTCTGGACTTAGTTTTGGACCAGGCAAGTCCCTTTCCTTCTGGAGTAGATGAACTTTAAGATCCCTTCTAGCTCTCACATTTTAGGAATCTGTACTGCCCCACTTGCGGAAGGGGCAGCCAGCCCATCTGATTCTAAGTCTGTGTCTCTTCAGCAAAGTAGGGCCCTGGTTTCTTACAATTGTTCTGCTTAGACTGGGGATTAAGTCCAGTTATTACGATCCGTCCATACACTACTGCTACTCGGCATGCAGGTCACGCTGACCACGCTGGGCTCCACTGCTTAGCTTTGGGGTCGTCCTGGACTTGCTAGTGTTCATGAAGTGTAGTCTAGTCCAAGCCTATGACACTCACTTTCTACGTGTGGTCTCCTTTTCATGGTGTAATCACTGTTTTTGACTTTGCCCATAATCTTTTTATTCCTTTTCCAAAACTTCTGCTAATTTTGAGTGCTCTTGCTGGGCTGACTTCAGCAATGTGGTTGATTTGAAGGAATTTTGAGCACATGTACAATCGAGATAACTATCTCTTTAGCATTTTTCATTTTGGCTGTGGCACACATAAAAATAAACTATTTGGTCTTGTTTTGGGACGATGTTAGATTTCACAGCGACATGCCTGCCTAGTCAGTTTCATTGCACTGACCATCGGTGTATTGACCTATTTTACGTCTGTGATGGGGACAAGGACTGTGTGGACGGATCTGATGAGAATGGCTGTGGTAAGTGGATGGCTTTCTCTTTATTCGTGCTGTTTAGAAAAATCTCAGTGTTTCGTTATTTTCCTATTGAGCTGATTTCTCACATTTTTCTCTTTCATTTCTAGTCATTAATTGCACTGCCTCTCAATTCAAATGTGCCAGTGAGAATAAGTGTATCAGCAACATATATCACTGCGATGGCGTTTTTGACTGCGGTGACCACTCTGATGAGAAAGGCTGCCGTAAGTACCGCAGCCCCAGCGTGCTTCAGACAAAGGCTGGTTTCCTCGTAACAGCACTGCTATCGCCACAGGTGCCCTCTCACTCAGACACACTGGAGGGAAGACAGTCTGCACTACAAAGTGTTGTCAGAGGAGTCACAAAGCACTCTGAGAGTGTCACACATGCAGTAAAGTTGCCAAGGCATTACCAAGTAATGATTTATGACTTGTGAATCAAGTGGTTGTGTAAATGGGCACTTTCAAATAGTTTCTTAGGTAGGTTAAATATCTCTTAGAAATTTTTGTCTTAATATTATAGTTTTCCTAGGATATCCCAAATTAGTATGTTTCAAATTTTTGAGACTTAGCATGTAAAAAGGCATTTAAATGATTTCTTCTGAGTGTCAGTACGGAGGTCAAATCATGGTATGGATGTGGCATGAGCGGAATCACACATTGAATCGAATGGGCTTGTTCTTTCAGCTGTCGTTGGTGGAGTATCTGCTGGGATATTACACACAGTACTTGTTCTTAGAGTCTGGTCAGGGGAATCATAGAGAGTCAAGAGACAATTAAAGCAAGGTGGGCAGTGACGGGGGCCTTAACGATGACACAGATAAAACTCTATGGAGGCTCAGAGAAAAGAAATTCCTTCTCTTCAGGGGATTCAAGGAGAACTCTGTGCAATATAAATTTGATGGACCTATAATCTCCAAAGGCTGGAAACCTACAGTGGACAGGATTTGTTGTTGCCTACGTTTTGTGTGACATGGATTTTAAGCTTTTAAAAAATTGTCAGTGAAGTGGTCATTTGCTTGAATAATGCTATTTTGGACCATAAAAAGTAGGTTTCTATCAATTCTCGTCAATCAGAAAAGAAGTGGTTAATAATAAGCTATGGATAATAAGCAAAGTTAAATACAATGCTCACATAGTTTACAGGTGTGTACCACACCACGAAGTTTGGAGTCGCTAATTTTCCTGCTTCACGTTGAAACCGTGGGCTTCTGGGAGGAAGCGAGGTTGAACTTTCAGATGCCAGTGACTTGCTGTTGCCTTACTAGGTCCCTGGGAGGGAGCTGGGGCTTACCTAGGTGGGATTGGAAGACCGTTCTTATCTCTCTCTCAGGGATTACTTGATGAACAGTGGAAAGTTTGCAAAGAATTAAGGACTTACTATCATCTTTTGCTTACTTAAATGAGTGCTGGATATAGCTCATTTGAGGAACAATTTTAACACCCAAATGTATGGTATTAAATACGTGAAATTCAAAGTAACAATAGCGAATTAAGCTCTATTGGAATGCTCTGGTGATTCTTTAATAAAGCAACAGATATATATTATTATTTATCCTGTAATTGAATGAACATAAGAAATGTTCTTTTGACGCAGAGATGCATCTTCTGTTCAAGGGTTGTGGATCATGTTCTTTGTTGTCAAATCAATTAATCAGACACATATAAAGATTTGTATTTACCGTGGTGTTGGAGAAGACACTGTATGTATTATTTTACATTTCAATATTTATTTTGCCATACTCATTCTTATAAACCTACCATTGATTTAAAATGATTTCCAATAGAGATTACATAAAAGGGATTATAAATTGCACTCACAAGCCTATTTTTACTATGCTTTTCTCTTAGAAACTAGGCCTCCGGGTATGTGCCACCCAGATGAGTTTCAGTGCCAGTCAGATGGCCTCTGCATCCCTGGGAACTGGGAGTGTGACGGGCACCCAGACTGCGTCCATGGATCTGATGAGCACCATGGCTGTGTGCCCAAGACCTGCTCCCCATCTCATTTCCACTGTGACAACGGAAACTGCATCCACAGAGAGTGGCTCTGTGACGGGGATAATGACTGCAGGGATATGAGTGATGAGAAAGACTGCCCTACTCCAGCCTTTACCTGTCCCAGTGGGCAATGGCAGTGCCCAGGCCATAGCATCTGTGTGAATCTGAGTGCAGTATGTAATGGCATCTCTGACTGTCCCAATGGGACAGATGAGTCCCCACTTTGCAGTAAGTTTCCTGACCACGGTTTGCTGGCCATAAATTCAGTCTGACCAGTGACCCATTGTTCATCACCATAGTCATAACCACCACGTAGCTTTTGAGGAAGGGATTTCAGTTCCTCTCTGGGTTCAAATCTGTGCAGGGAAAACCATCACGATTCTAATAAATCGTCACTGGATAATATTTCTCATTAAATCCTTTGCACTTGGCTCTGTGTTTTTACTTCTTTTATATAATTATTAAAAAAAGAAGACTAAATGAGGCCATTAGATTGTCAAATTAAATTTGGTCCTTTTGGTAATGTGCTTGTAAGTTTTTCTAACTTTAATATTTTCTCATTTTAATCAGAACTTGCCACAAAACAAATGAGATCGGGGACTTGTGTTTGCTGTGATTAAAATTCTCTGATCAGCATGTAATCCTAATTACTGTCCTTTCTTTCTTTCCTCTTTAATCAATGCTCACTCTCAGATGAACCCCAGCCAGGTATGATTGCCAAGTATTTTAGATTTTTTATGATTTTGTATGTGTTGTGTTTGTGCTGAAATGTCCTGATCAGTTTGACTTACTTCCCCTTCTAGTGCATGTTGTGTGTCATGACCCGTATAAGTTACATGGAAATAGGCAGCATTTGCACCCCCAGGCGTATGAGCTGTCTTTGGATGGCTTCAGGCATTGCTGTTCTGGCCCTGGGAGTGAAGAATGATGGCGTGTTAGTGGATCTGTGCCCTCTAATGTTCTAATCGCCCTTCCTCTTCTATGTATTCACTCTATAAGACCTTCCTTCCAGCCCTTGCTCGTAATGTCAAAGTCTTATCTTCCATTTCTGTATGTGTTGAAAATAACAGGAAGCAAATGAGAAATAATTTAGGTCTCTTTGCATGCTTTATCAATGACGGTTGTGTTTCTTGTTGTCAACAGTGTTTTCCCAAGTTTCTCTCACTGCACTAAACGGAATTGTAATAGTGGGCTGTAGTGAAAAAAATGGTCCAAGTCCAGTGGATGTGCAGAATAGTAAATCCCTTAGGCCTATCAGAGCAGACACTGACTAGTCTATGGAGTTCGTCCTAGTGAATGCTGCTCTTAGCTCTTAGCTCTTAGCTGGGTATTATGCTGAAGGGGGCCCGAGACTACATGACGAATATTTATAGCAGAGTGAACCAAAGAAGCAAAGGTACCTCACTCTTCCCCTTTCTGATTCTCTTTCTTTATTCTAGATCAGGAGAGCTGCTCAAATTTAAATGCTGGTTGTACTCACCAGTGTGTTCAAGGGCCCTTTGGGGCTCAGTGTTTATGTCCTTTGGGATACCTGCTTGCCAATGATTCCAAGACCTGTGAAGACACAGATGAATGTGACATTCCAGGCTTTTGTAGCCAGCATTGTTACAATACAAGAGGTTCTTTCCGGTGCTGGTGTGATAAAGAATATATGTTAGACACTGATGGGAAGACTTGCAAAGTTGCAGGTAATGACTGAACTTGAAAATGAACTAATCCCAGCCAGTTAACGACATGCCCCAGAGCTTAAGATCAGATGCTGCATGTAGACGTTGGGCAATGTTGATTGTGAGCCAGATGGATGGGCTATATAATCTCTATAAACCTTGGTTTCTCGTGAGGATTAAATGAGTATGACACATAAAGATCTTGATGTGCTTTGGAAAGTAGAGGTTAAAACATATACAGATAGAAGAGGATTTTTTAAATTATTTAGAATAATATCTAAATGTGTTTTACATTATTTAAAAATGATTTCTGTATTTTTCTGTATTTAAGTATCTTTATATAATGAACTTAATGAATTCAGTTCACTCAATGTTAATTCAGTTTTTACTATGTGAAAGTGATTATATTATGCGCTAGGATGTTAATTCAGCTGCTTTAAATGACAAAATAAAGGAGACTAAAACAAAATAGAGGGGACACTGGGGGATAATTAGAGGCTGTGCCACAGCTCAGTGCCTGAGTGTCTTGTGAAAAATAAAAATATTTAAGACATGATTCCTGCTATGAAGAAGCCTATACAATCTAGGAACGAAGATAAGCACAGTACAAAAGTAGCTGTAGAAACAGGAAGAATGCAAGTAGATACTTGGACAAATGTCAAAGTATAATTCAAGGAAGAAAAATATTTCAGAAGAAGCTTATTTTGAATACTCAGGAAAATCACCTAGCTATTTAGGCAAGGCATGGGATGATTAAAAATAATTTTTATAGAGATTTTTGTTTTTTCTTATTACTATAGTTCAGAATTATATCTGCTATCAAAAGTCTTACATCAAATATTTGAGCGTCAGTATTGTTTTCCCCCCAGAATTATTTACATTTTTGCATTTTCTTCTTGGACAGCATCTGAAAGTCTTCTGTTACTTGTGGCGAGTCAGAATCAAATTATTGCTGACAACATCACCTCCCAGGTCCATAATATCTATGCACTTATTGCGGATGGTTCTCACATCGTAGCTGTCGACTTTGATTCAATCAGCGGTCGTGTCTTTTGGTCTGATGGAACTCAGGGTAAAATCTGGAGTGCATTTCAAAATGGAACAGACAGAAAAGTAGTAAGTACATTTCTACTGACCTGCAGCCCAACTAATTCCCCTGCCTTGGGTCTATTTGCTGTTACTCCCCAGTGAGAGAGGGCCCTACCACATCCTGGGTGGCTTCTGTCTGGGGCCACATTGTACCCAAGAGGGCTGCACATTTATAACTCTGAATCTGTGGGTGTTTTAGATAAAAATGTGGCCTCTGAAGGCAGATCCATTATTCTGAATTCCAGGTCTCATGACTCAGAGACTTCACAAAACCTATGAGGTCCCTTTTGCAATTTTTTCCTGGTGCCTGGGAGCAGAGGAACATGCAGGGGAGTTAAGAAGATGCTTTTCTTAGTTTTAATGTAGTTATGTTTCTCAATCCATCTCCCAATTTCAGTGTCTTGATGGCATGTTTCCTCTGCCCATTAGAACTTTATTTTGTAATCATTGGTATTTAATAAACACATTACTTTTGGCATCTGGACTTTATAAAGTTTCTTTGGGTTGCCAATTTAGTGAATGGATAGAACTTTTGTTAATTTTGAAAACACTTTGAAACCAAAATGAAACTACACACTAATCCAACCATAGAGTTATCCCAGAGTGTTCAATCCTATAAAATCTTGTGTTTTTCCTGAAAAGCTTAAGGTTGATTAGGTGGTTATTTACATGGGAAGACACAATTTTGTAATGCTCACAAGCAGACATAGGACAAGTTAGATGCCTTGTTCCAGGTTTTCATATAACTTCCAATTATCATTCGTTTATTCCTTTTAGAATTCACTCTTGATTCACTTTTGTCTTCAGGTGCTCGACAGCGGCGTCACCATGACCGAGAGTATTGTGGTAGACTGGGTGGGACGCAACCTTTACTGGACAGACTACGTTCTGCAAACCATTGAAGTCTCTAAGCTTGACGGGAGCCACAGGACTGTGCTGATGAGTCACAATGTAACCATGCCAAGGGGACTAGCATTAGATCCTAGAGTTAGGTAAGGCTTTTTTTTTTTTTTTCCCAATGATGTGGCCTTGACGTGGTTATAATGAGGGGAAAAAATAGGAGCATGATGTGACTGGTATACATATCATACAATTTAAAATAATTCATTGTTTAAACATCTCCGTAGAAGTGGTAGGCATCCAGCTGGTTGTTGCTATCTTTTTATTTGAATAGTCTTCTTCATAAAGTATGCAAGAACAATTGCTTATTTAAGACTACATTGATTTATTAGCTTGGCACTACAATTATTGAAATTATTTTTGTAGACTTATATAATTAAGTTTCTAGTGAATACACATTGTAATACTCCATAGATAGGACAGTTTGCTGTAAATTGATTTTTAGAGAGAGTGAGGAAGTGGGGGGAGGGAGAGAGAAAGAGAGAGACATCACTTTTGTTGTTCCACTGATTTATGCGTTCATTCATCGACTGCTTCTTGTTTGTGCCCTGACTGGGCATCAAACCCGCAACCTCAGTGTTTCGGGACGATGCTCTGACCAACTGAGCTGCCCAGCCAGGGCCAGTTTGCTATAACTTCGATACCTCATGGTTTCATTAAAAAAAAAAAGCCAGATTTCTCTGCTTTGGTTTCATGTTGTTTCCTAGAGTTCCCTTTTACGCCATCTATGAAGGAAAACGTTTGCCAGTTGGTCCTAAAGGGAAGGGGGAGAAGCTCTCCCGTGGGTTTAGAAGCCTCTGGGCGCCTCCTTTCTCGAATTTACTTAGATTATCTAGCTTCGACCCTTGCCTGCAGGGTGAAGCGTTGGGCAGATTATGTTCAACTCTGATGTTAAATGGACTGTTTCATCTTAAACATGATGAGGTAGACACTCAAGGACAGATGGGCTTTTCTAGATTCACTATTTGTGGACTGTACAGAAGCTGAATCGGCATGGAGACGCTTCAGGGCCATACTGTCCTGCATGTTTTGTGAGTGGTATAAAAACACCTGGATGGCTGGTGTTGCGCTGTGCTCGTGGTTTGCTTTGGAACACTCAGAGGCAACAACAAGCTCCGTGCATGTGTTCTGCATTGGAGACGATCTATTTTAAGTAGAGTGTAAACATGATGTTCTGTTCCTTCGGATGACAGTTATTCTGTGCGTTGACATGTGCCCTCCCCAGTTGGTGACCAGTCTCTTTTCGCAGCGACCATCTGATGTTCTGGTCGGACTGGGGTCATCACCCACGGATTGAGAGAGCCAGCATGGACGGCAGTTCGCGCACGGTCATTGTCCAGGACAAGATTTTGTGGCCCAATGGCCTGACTATTGACTACCCCAACAGACTGCTGTACTTCTTGGATGCCTATCTTGATTACCTAGATTTCTGTGACTATGATGGACAGCATCGGAGGCAGGTGATAGCCAGTGACCTGGTAAGTTGGGAGTGAGGAAGGCCGAATGAAACTGCATTAGTGTCCTCGTGGACACCACAAGCAAAAAGAGAAGCAAGAAAACAAAGATTTTAACTTTTGTGTTATAGGCATTACATGGTAAATCCAGGAAACATCAACAGGAATAAAGACCAATTCATCTTCTATTACTAACAGAAAAAAAACATTTTTATTCTGGTTCATGGTCAGATTGCTCCTGTGATTTCATTGCTCTGTAGCTGCTCGTCTGTTGCTTCTGTATCTTTAAAAAGCATTAAGCAAATACTAATAATTTAATTATATTTACATTGTCCATGAATCATAGCCTGTTATGTGTTTTGTATTTTTATTTGGGAGTCCTGTGGAATTTATTTTCACAAGTTATGGGAAAATACAGAACTGTTAATAACTTCTGTTTAAGGTTGTCATTGTTTATAGTTCTGTGAGTTGAAGAGACACCGGGAGGGCCTCCCAACCCCCCGGGAAGTGGGCATCTGAGCTGTGTCAGCTTCAGGTGCTTCTGTGAGCGGCAGAGCAAGACAGCAGAAATGTGCTGGGGAAGGAGCGGTGGCAATGGGGGTGGTGGTGGGGCCTTGCAAGGAAGGGACCCAGACCAGCCACCTTACTTTCTCCGCTTCAGTTTTGCTTGCATTTGTAAGGTGGATCCCCAGAGTAACTGCTGGAGTGAAAATGAAGACTAAATGACGCGTGCATGTGAGAGGATTTTGAGTGGTAGAGTGGGACATAGGTCAAGCAGTATATTTTTTCATCTGTCTCTTGAACAATGACTTTCCTATGTTTTTATTAAATACTTAAATATTAAAGGAAACAATCTCTTGGGTCTCTTTTTCTAGTTTGTTCACCTTGACTTTTATTTCTGGGTGAGATCTCATCATTCTCTTCTGCTTCACAGATTCTGCGGCACCCCTATGCCCTAACCCTCTTTGAAGATTCCGTGTACTGGACCGACCGTGCCACTCAACAGGTTACTCAAGCCAACAAGTGGCATGGAGGGAACCAGTCAGTTGTAATTTATAATGTGCACCAGCCCCTTGGGATTGTTGCAGTTCATCCTTCGAAACAGCCAAATGGTAAATGAGAGACAATTGAAAGAGACAGAGAGATAGCCTGTCTGAGAGTAGCTCGGAAAAGACTTATTCTGGAAATGTAAAATGCGCAAGGTTGCAGACCCATTTTTTTGAGCAATGAGTTTTCCTTCCCTCCTTCCTAACATTTCCATTACCGGTATTTACCATGGAAGACTCCTATCTTGTATGTAACAACAGCAGATCTAAATTGTGTCATTTTATTTAGGAATTGGCCACTGCCTCTGGGACTTTTCTCTGAGCCTCAATGTCCTCAGCTGACAAATACAGCATAGACCAGATACATAGTCCCTTAGATCCTTTTATCACTTCTTCTTATTTTTAGGACTTACTTATTCTGGCACCATTGCCCTGTGGGTGCTCTTCTGTGGCCACCCTGGCATCCTACAGTGCATGGTGTGGGTGGCTAGCTGTTTTAAGATTTTGGCCTGGGTAGTGTTCCTCCAAGGGTGAGGAGGGAATAAGGCACTTACTCTTCTCTTTTTATAACTCTTCAGTGGTTTCTCATCACACTTCAGAATCTGGCCCATTTTCTCCCTGGTCTCTTACCCCACTTAATCTTGCCACATTGGACTTCAGTGGATTTCATTTTGGTCCCAAAGCATGCCAGGCAACTTCCCACCTGGGCACGTTTGCACTGGCTCTTCCTTCTGCCTGGAATATCTCCCTATGCTGGCCCTTGATCTAAAACAGCCTCCCTTTGTCATAATTATTTGCTTTTTACCCTCCCGATCTGAAACCACACGTTTATTTATTTATTTATATTGAGTTTATTGGGTTTCAGCTGTACAGTTCTGTAATGCATCATCTGTATTGTGTGTTCACCACCCCAAGTCGTCTGCTTCCATCACCACTTGCCCTCGCTTTACCTTCTTCTATCTCCTGAAGTCTCACAGTTTATGAGTTTAGTTCTGTCTCCCTGTGTTAGACTATCTGCCCCATGTTACAGTACTCCCAGGGCTTGGAATAGTGTTGATGCATAGTGAAGGCTTAACATTTTGGAGTGAATGGATGGATTAATGAATCTGACAAGGTGTGTAATAAGAACACATAAGACCTAGAGAACATCATGTGAGCCTGGAATGCTCATAGGATCTCTTCTGACAAGGAACAGAGACACACAAAGATGGCATCATAAAAACAAAATATTATTATCTAACCAAAACTTAGTCAACAGTGAGTAATTGTAAAGGTCGCATTGGAAATACACACCTCAGTTTCATTTAATATAAACAGATGTCTTTTAGGTCAGGAACAAAGACACATAATATTTAGCATCACATTTCCGGAGTAAGCACAGGATTACTCAGTGGCTGTCTGTTCATAATCTGGCGATAGACAGGATTGATGTGTAACCTCGGGCAAGCCATTCCTCCCTCCCATGCCTCTTATGAATTTTCTGTTGAAAGCCTGGTGTTAGGCACAGGTGAAAATGTAGTTTAGGGAAAAACCAAAACCTACAGAGTAACATAATATACTTGTGTCTCCAAATCCTGGGGGCCTCTGAGAGGACAGTACTGGTGTGGACAGTGCACAACGTGATCTGATGCCCGTATATGTTGTGAAATGGTCACCACAGTGAGTTTAGTGAGCACCTATCACACACGTAGTTACAGAGCATTTTCTCTGTCATGAAACTTTTAGATCTACTCTCTTGGCCACTTTCAAATATTTGATTATTTAATACACTATTGTTACCTATAGTCATCATGCTGTACATTACATCCCAGAGTTGGTGGGTCTTATTACTCATTGGAAGTCACTACCTTTTGACCACCTTTACCATTTCACTCCCCCCCCCCCCCCCCCCCCCCCCCAATTCTGGCTACCATGAATCTGTTCTCTATGATGACTTCTTTTTTTAAAATTTTACATATAAGTGAAATCCTATGGTATCTGTCTTTTTCTGTCTGACTTATTTCACTTAGCATAATACCCTCAAGGTGTATCATGTTGTTGCACATGGCAGGATTTCCTTTTTTATAGCTGAGTAATATTTCATCGTCATATTACATTCAGAATATGTCACATTTTCTCTGCCCATTCATCCTGTGCACTTTAATGTGTGGGGGGTCTGTTCAGCAATGTTTTCTTCTCTTTCTATTGCAGGTATAAATTCATGTGCCTCCGCCCCCTGCAGCCATCTGTGCCTGCTGTCCTCACAGAGGACACAGCGTTATGCCTGTGCCTGTCCCTCTGGGTGGAGCCTCTCTCATGATTCTGTCACTTGCCTGAGAGGTACAGTACGCCCTTCAAGTGTGCCTGGCCAGTGGAGCTTGCCAAAGTTTGTGCAAAGCTGAGTAAGCTCTAGCCCATTTGCTGATGGAGAGTGAGCTGTGTTCCCTTTGATTCAGCAGGCATCTTTGGGGTGTGTGTGTACTATATGGGGTACTTAATCAATCAAGTACCTCAATGTTGCATAGTTTCTATCTATGGAGCTAATATTACGTGTGCACGTGATTCCACAGTCCTTAACTTCACGTTTTCTCTTACTGGTGACATTGAGACTAGTCATGGGAATGGGAAGTCCCCAATTCTGCACTTAGGTTAAAATTCTTGACACTAGTTTTTGCCTTCATTTTTCAGGATCCTTATTTCATTTTTATTCTCATAACCAAGAGTCAATGATACATGTTGTAGGCTAGGTTTCAATACCTTTACTGTCATTTGATACTTTTAAAATGTAAGTTTCTGCTGTATGAAATATTTTCAGTGCTTATTTGGAAATTTAATTTTTATTTCACCCTAGATATTGTACTGGGTTAATTGAAGAGTATGTGAAGGAAATAAGAATGGAAGGAAAAGATGTAGTCAATCCACAAAGGAGATTTCTTCTGCAGTGTGTACTTGATCTATAATAAACTCTTCTCAAAAATCATTTGCCTTTGCTTAAAAATTGAAAGAGTTATTCTAAACTCAGGTTTCTTTCATTTCTCAGTGAAGAGGAGTGGAGGTGTTTTGATTCTCATAAGAGTCGCTGTAGATAAATTCAAATTCAATGTTTATTTTCAAATTAAATGTTTAATGATAAAAAATTCTTAAATTAAGAGAAAATAGAGTCCTAATCTAGAAGGAAATTTAATTTTCAAATGGAAATTATATGCTGAATCCAGGAAATATATAGTGTTTACAGATTATGCAGATGCAGGCTTACTCCATCAACACGGAGTATTTTGCAATGCTACTTTCCTGATGAAAGATTTTAATTATTGGTAATGCTTACAAAGGGATTGGCATTCGCCATTTTTCTTCAGAGACTTATTATGCAACTAATCCTTGTTGACGTTGATTAATTCAGTGTGTCCTTGGAGTCTTTCGGCAGAAGATTAAACTGGGCCATGGACATTTTGGATACAAAGCATCCTTTCACCACACCGAGTCTGTTGAACTGTGCGCTGCGGTTGGTGTAGTCAGCAGTGCTATGTGATGGTGATGGATAACTGCTAATTCTAAGTAGTACCTTTCGTCGTCTCACAAATAATGCAACTAGTGGTTTCTCTAGGGGCTGACTTTTCTGGGGTGGAACTTTCTCACTGTGTCCCAACTGGGTTCTCAGAACCGGTTGGAAAACTGAGTGTCAATGTATGTTAACAGTTACACAGTTTTTCAACAGGAAGCTTAGAAGACTTGTTAACATTTGTAGATGAAAAGATTTCACTTGACTTACATGTTCAATAACCTTTAAAGTAGTGTTTGCTACGTGTCTGGTGTGTCTTTGGAAATGCTGAGGCGATAAGATTAGTTGAGAAAGCAGATGCCGTCTAGTTCGGCCCCGTGTAAACGTGTGTTAAAAAGTCTGGAAGACCACACACAAGGGCCGGTCGTGGTTACGGTTGGGCAGGGGATTAGGGGATGTGTCTATTTTTTCCTGATTTTATGTTATAAAATTTTGAAGTGAGAGCTTTCTTTGCATGAAATAGTTTTTTATTCTTTAGAAACCATGTTCCCACAATACTGAAAACAAATACATAAAACTCAAATTTGACCATTTCCCCAACACCCTGTACAATAATCTTAAATCCAAAATAGGTTTCTGACTTAGTCTGAGGGACACAAGGCAATTGCTTCAGTGATCGTGTGCAAAAGGAGAAAAAGAAACTTCTTGCTCATGCCCCGGAAAGGTTGTCATGCTGGCGAGTTTGTGCAGGGTCTGAGTTGAGTGGGACCCAGGTTTGAGAGCCATAAATGTCTCCCTTTAATGACGACATCAATTTCCAGTTCCTGATTGTTGCCTTTTCACTTCTCTGCTTTGCTAACAGTAATCTTAATGAAATCATGACAGGAACACTAAAAATAAGAAATGACCTTTCATTTTGAAAGACTGAGACATACTGACCTTGGACAGCTTAAATATCACCATCTCCTGAACCTTTTCACCCGACCCCAAGTTCTTCTGTGCCCACACCTTCCTGGGAGCAAGGGTCTGTTTATTAATGCTTTGTCTTGCCCTCTGGATTCAAAGTTCAAAGTCTCCTCCTGATTCGTTGGTGTGTGCTTACTGTGTGTGGCACACAATGGCACTCAGGGAATGTCAAGTAAACGACAAGCTTTCTAAAACGTTTTTGTCCTTCTCCAATCCTGTGTGTTTCACTCATTGGCTCCTTTAGAGGTATATAGTGTCACAAAGTCACTCTTTTTCTTTCTTCCACTGAGCACTTTTCACGCACCCTTCTGGGCCACCTGTCTCAGTCTCAGTGGTCACTTCCTTTCTAGTGCTTCTCTGGCAGCATCCTCCACCGTGGCTCTCTCACTTGCTGTCAGCGCAGCATTAAATGATACCCTGCCCTCTGGTCCATCGTCCACAAATGTTTGTCGGTGGTCCATGCTCTCATATGCACCAGCGATCAGATGAAGGACCCGAGACCCTCCCCAGGAAGGAGTAGTGGCCAGAGAAGGAGAGTAGCTGAGTAGTGCTTGGGGGCAGAACTCCTCAGAGGAACCAGAAAGGCTTGTGATTGATGGCTGAAAGATGCAAGGTTTGTAAGCTCCTAACCAGCGCTTCGGTGGGAATTCCTCCAATTACGCAATAGGAAAATCACCTGCTAAAAAGGGAAGTGTCCGGTTTTGAGTAAGTAGAACTTAAAATGTCCTTTATGAAATTGGGAGATAGTTCTGGTTTTTACTGAACCAATGAGCAATTATAGCATATAATCAACACATGATTAAATATCTCACTGTAATTTCCAAGTGCATCTGAAACTCATAATACAGCTTTTCTTTATCGTTACTATTAAGTTACATGGGTTGATGGTAGCTGAGTCAGCTGTAGCACCGTGCTGGCACTTTCTTGCTGAGCAGTGATTCGGCACGTCGGTGTTGGAGTCCAGGAGCCCTGGCTGTGGGACCCTGGTTGAATTGCTTTATTTCTTCATGCCTCGTTTGAGAGTCGTGTGTGTGGGGGTCTGTGGTGGGTGGTGGTAACTTGTTCACAAACAGGGTTATGAGGCTTCAGGGACATAGTTAAGTAAATAGTATTTGTCTGGTGCATACTGGGTGGCACGGATTCTCAATAAACCGGGGTGATTATTATGGCCATTGCCATTGTTCAGAGGAGGGGCAGGTGCAGTGCGGAGAGTGAGCAGATGGGCCTGTGAGTTAACCCTCTGCTGCACTGTTTCCGGCGGAAGTCCCATGGCCATTGCAAGCCTCCTTGGCCTCAGCTGACAACTTCGCAGGCTTGTCGTGCAAGACTAAATGCTATATTGTAGAACTTTGTAAGTCAGAAAGCATTAATAGTTGCAAAATTTATTTCGAATTTGTACTCGGTTAAAAAATGCTGAGTTGTTTATCAATACTGAAAATGCCAGGAACAAGGAAAAGCTAACGAGATGTGAAAATAAGTAAAAAGTGTCAAATAGTCCTGCTGAAGTTGTAAAACTTCTCAGATTATCAAAACGATGAAACATTTTTAGCCCATGAAAATTATACAATGGTTAATCATTTTATATTTTGTCTTAATATGTGAGACATATGTCTTGGTAACACAAAAGTCACATGCCAAAGTTTTCCTTTTCTTAAGGAGGGATTACGAAGTAAAACTTCATTCTCGAATTCCATTAATTTATATATATTTTCACTAACAGGACTACAGAGCTATGATAAAGACGACCTTTGAAAAAAGACCTCATCATATTAAGGAGGCTAAGTGAACTGGTAGTTTAAGATACCATGAGGATGTTTAAGTTGCAGTGTGCAGACACTTTCGAGAACTTTAGAAGACACTCTTTACATGTTCACTTACACACCTATCCATTTATTCACTTATATTGTCATTCATTTAGTTAGCAAATATTTATTAGGCAACTATTATATGCCAGGCTCTGGGGACATAGTAGTGAGTAAATCAGACATGATTGCTGTTTGGGAATTAGAACCTAGTATGGGAAACAGACATTAGTCAACAACAATTGGTGGGATTATAAATTTGATTTATTTAGTAATTAAAATGTCTAATAAATACTAAGCAATACTTTGTGGACTTGCTTTATATTCTGAACACACTTAAAAATAATAAACTGCCATTCACCAAGAATATTTTATGATTTCTTTCACATTTTTTTTTTCAAAATTCAACTTTTCCTGAGTCATTCAGCATTAGTGAGCTTTTTGTCTTGGTAGAAATGAAAGAACTTGACCGTGACAGGGTAGGTAGGGAATTAACGGAGGGTGGTGTAAATCTGCCTCGGGACAACCCGGAGGCGCTGAGTGAGGGGCTGGAGGTCTGTGACTCAGCAACACCCTGAAACCCAGTGGAAGGCCCCGGACTGTGGGGTGGACTGTTTGCCGTGCATTGTATTTACTGCTGCAATGCTGTGATGGCATTCTATCCCGCACGGTGGCAGCGTTCCACTGCCTTTCACTCCTTTGAGTGTCTGGGAACAGTGGGGCATAATTGTGACGGACATTCTGCTGTCTTCACAGATGACCAGCCTTTCTTACTGACTGTCAGGCGCAGTGTCATCTTTGGGATCTCCCTCCGTCCTGAGGTGAAGAGCAATGACGCCATGGTCCCCGTATCAGGGATACAGAACGGCTATGACGTTGAATTTGATGACTCAGAGGAGTTCATCTATTGGGTTGAAAACCCGGTAAGTTTTGAATAACATTCGAAGTATATAACTTGCCAAGTGCCTGCACTGATGCCTTTTTATAGCCAGACGTTTGCTGGGTGAATAAAAGGGAAATGATCCAGAAATAAATGAATTTACCCCTAATTTTTTTTTTTTTTTTTTTTATTCATCGAAGGATGTAAATGGGAGGTTGACCTGGAACTAAAGAGAACACTCTTTAGTTTAGAATAATAAGCACACTTAGGCTATTGGATATTTTTTATATATATTCAGCAAGTACTTTTTAAGAGCTTTCTATGTGCCCTGCACTGAACTAGCTGGTTCTAAGCGCACAACACATGCCTGGAAGCAGCAGTCACAAAGGTTGTTCTTCAGGAGCTTTAAGCTTGTAGAAGATATTAGACTAACATAAAAATGACCATAACTCAAGACTAAAAGCAGGACTTCCCTCAGGGAGCTCCGGGAAAGCGTTTGATGTGACTGCTGGGACTTTCATTCAGAACCTTTGCAAACCCCGAGGATAAAAAGAACACTTCTCCAATTGTTTCCCACTGGGTCCCTTTGTCACCCTTTAGGGAAGAAACCTGTGAGGATAGGGAAGGGGCAAAGGGAATACAAATGAGGAAGAGAGGAGAGATCTCTGTGTTCGACACTTGATTACCACGGTGCAAAATATTCTCCTGGCCTCCAGTGAGTTGCGTTATTTTGATGACTCCGGCCTTTGGGAATTAGGAGATAAATCTCTGTAGCCAATCTCAGAGGTAGTCTGAGTGATAAGCCTTGTGCGTTCCTGTGACACACTTAAAAATCAGTGTTTTCAAAGTGTTGCTGTGTTAGCATTATGCACAGTGAGGCCATCCAGTGGTTCTGAACCTTTGCCTTTTCTACAAGTCTGGAGAGTGCTAAAGAAACGTTGTAGCTGCCAGTGGCCACAGAGAAAGAAGTGTTTTCCTGGAGAAACTGGCCTGGAAACAGCTCACTTCTCCCTGTCCTTCTGTCCAGGGTGAGATTCACAGAGTGAAGACTGACGGCACCAACAGGACAGTGTTGGTTCCTCTGTCCAGTTTGGGCTCTTCTATGAGCCTGGCCTTGGACTGGATATCAAGAAACCTTTACTACACCAATCCTGGGACTCAGTCAATTGAGGTAACGATTCCATAATGCTACCATAATATTACCTATTACTGTGTACACAACACTGGTTTCTCTGATGGATTCCAGAGAGAGGGGCAGGGAGGGAGAAAGAGGGGAAGAGAAACATAGATGTGAGAGAGAAATATCGATTGGCTGGGGACTGAACCTGCCACCTAGGCATGTGCCCTGACGGGGAACTGAACCCATGACCTCTTGGTCTGCAAGATGACGCCCACCCAACTGAGCCATACTGGCCAGGTCAACAAACACTGGTTTCTGATTCTTGTAAAATCTACTCTTAGGAAATGTTCTCATGGATTTTGATATTATTTTTAAGTAGAAGCAAAAGCAAAGAGATATTAGTATTAGCTATCCAAGTCTCTGAAGCTAAGGAGGAAAACCAAGTTAAAAATAAATTACTGGAATTTTTTACTTCTATATTTAGTTTCCTCCTAAATATCAATACGAAGTTGTTCCTATAGAAGGATTTAAGATATTTTATAAAAATATCTAAAAGGATAAATAAAAATTATATAAGGAATTCAGCATAAAGGAGAGATTATAGTAGTCAGGGAATTCTCACTATCTTTTCTCATCAAATCTTCAATGCTATTTAGTCCTAAACCTAATTTATAGGTCACCTCTGTTTTAAGATGGAAATCTTTCTGTGGCGCCAATACAGTTTTTCAAACAGTGAAACAGAAAGTAGAAACTTGATCCTAATTCCTTTGATACTCTCCTCTTTGCGATAACTGTTCTTTTTTACTCTGATTCCCAGAAGAAATTCTAGATGGGGTGCAGGTATGAAATCACATGAAGTTAATCAGAAGTAACTTGACTAGTATTGGTTTTCTCCACTCTGGGACCAGGGTAAAACACGTAAGGGATTATTAATCCAGAATAATTTTGAAAGGGAAAATTTCTAAAGCAAAGAGAGGGTCTTGTGAGAGGGACAGTTAGCAGGGCTGTGCAGAGTGACATCCACTGCTCTGGGTTAGGCACCAGCTAGTGAGTTAGCTGCTCTTTGGGGCAGACAGAAAGATGAACACTGCAGATGAGGGAGGCACACAGCAGTCGAGCGGCTAATTTTCGGCGACGTGGTGGGAGCTCACGTTGGACAGCGCTCTACGGTTGCAGAGGTCGTCCCCCAGTACCACCTCATTCCACCTTCATGGCGTTCCTGAGGGCAGGCGAGTGTAGTAACCGCTCACAAGGAGAGGAACGTTGACGATATGCACAGACACGAATCCCCAGGAATATACCAAACGGGGTAGAATCATCAACTGTTGTCATAAGGGAAAACTTGGAGGCTCATCTGGTTCAAGTCCTTTGTCTTTTAAATAAGAACCTGAAGTCCATAGAAGTTAAGAATTGGCATTAACGGTGAGCTTCACTGCCCAGTCCCTGGGTGTTGTCCTAACTTTGCCTTGTTAGAAATCATAACTCCAGCAATCTGGCCTGATTTAACCCCCGCTTTGTCAGTGAGAGAAGATAATTGTTCATCGTGTCAGCTAAAAATATCACCCTCTCATCAAGACATGGGCAAAATTTACAGCCTAAGATCCTTAACATGGAACTCACATCTTGCTAGATCCCACTCAGTACAAAGCTGCCTTAATTCCAAATGACAGCTAATCTGCTCCTACACCATCTTGTGGTCTCTTGCTTTGCAGATGGGGGTCTTCCCTTTTTGACAAGTAGTTTTCCAAAAGCAGGGAACACGCCTCCTCCATCATCCTTAGGTAGAATGAAAAGGGACCAGTTGAAAAGTAGCTGAGTGTGCCTGTGCTTGTGTATGTATTGGTAAGGCTGCTTTACCCACATCCACCTAAAGTTTGTGATTGTGCCCCAGTGCAGTGAGGTACAGAGGGAAGGTAATTGGCTTTGGCATCCAAACACCTGGCTTCGAGCTGGTTGGTCTGCTCATTCATTCACTCAACAAACACTAGGAAAGGCTTTCTATGTCCCGTGGTTAGTCCTGGGCATTCAGAGATAAATTAAACATTTTTTCTCCCCTGCTTTTAAGTAGCTCCCGCACCTGAGAGCTAGACACATAAACACATACATTTGCTCTGGTGTAGTAAGTGTGGTATGAGCGGTGAATACGAAGGTTGGGGGCAGAGGTGAAAGTGTGGGAGAAAGAATGGCAGCCCTCTCACAAGTGGGTACTGGTGAGCTGAGCCTTGAAGGATGGCTGCTATTTCTGTCAGATGAAGAAGTAGGGAAGGGGCGGACAAGGTAGAGAAAAACACTGTATTCAAGACTCTGAGATATAAAGGTGCATCTTGTTGCTGGGGAGAGCACTGTATTTCTTCTACTCACAGGCTGTTTGACTTTGGAGAAATTACTTAACCTCTCTGAACCTCTCTTTCCTTACCTGTAAAATGGGGTCAATAGCTCAGTAAGTAAAAGTGCTTCATGACACCAAGGTGGCCAGTGAATGCAGTGCCCTATTTCCCTCAAATCATTAGTATATTTAGAATATCTATGAAGGATCTCCGAGAATAATGATGCAAAGGTAAACTGCCCTTTTGGTGTTTTTATTGGTTCTCTCCTTCGGTGATATCAATTGTGACTTTTCCAGGAGAATGTTAGACTGCTTGAGAAAACAAGAATAGAGTTCACTTATAGCTTACCTGTACAATATCTGTTCCAGCATAAGAGCAGTTCACATTTAATTCCAACTTCAGGGTAAGAGAGAAATGTTTCAGAGATTGTGTTCCACTAGGGGTAGCTGTGTCCCCATTCCCGGAGAGCAATTTTGTAGCTGAAAAGCAAAGCTGACAGAATGGTTATGTGAGAGAGAGAGCCTGATACATTCCACAAAATCAGGAAGGAACTTTCCTTTGAACTAAAGAGATCCTGAGGCCTCAGGAAAGGAGAGAAATTATAGCAGAAAGAGGCAAGATGAAAAGAGAAAAATTGTGTTAGTGCAAGTAGGAGAGAAAGAAAGTTACCAGAGAAGAGAAAATTTTAGAGAACAGAACAGTCAGGGAGAGAAGGGCGTGTGTGTGTGTGTGTGTGTGTGTGTGTGTGTGTGTGTGTGTGTGTGTGAGAGAGAGAGAGAGAGAGAGAGAGAGACATAAACACAGATATACAAATAACTATTTGCATTGAAAAACAATTTTATAAAAAGCTTTGTGCAAATCAACAGACATTTTCCCCTCTCAGGGCCTCTCAGATGCATATTAAAATAGCCTTGTTCCTAAAAAAGTGCTTCTAGTGCAATAATCCATATTTCTCTGTTGCAAGGCTCTGTTAGCATTGTGATTATAACATAATAGCAATAACAATTAAAAATAGATGGTATTGGGAAAGACATTAAATCTTTCTAGGTCTCTTTTCCATCATCTGTAATATAGGCATAAGAATGGTATCTATCTCACAGAATTATCCAACAATGCTTAGTATAATGCCTGGTACCTACTAAGTGTCCAATAAATGGACCAATAAAATATAGGAAACATTTATTAAACATACTTGTGCCAGTTTTACATATTATCACATTGTCCTGGGAGCTCTCTGCAGGAGGTACCATTGTCATCCACGTTTTAATGATAAAGAAACTGAGTTTCAGAGCAGAAATTACTTGCCTTAGGTCATGCAGTCAGACCTGGCAGGGCAGAGATTTGAACTCGTGTATTTTAAATCTGTTAACTTGGAAGAGAATTCACTTTAACTCTGAGTGAATTCACACTGTTTGATCAGCTGTGAGTGCAGTGATGGGCTGCTGGGTGCTGTGGCCCAGTCCCTGGGATGCAGAAGAGCTGTGGGGTTCCCATCTGTCCTCCAGAGTTTTCCCTGATCTTTTTTGAAGGTTTTTGTGGTTTCCCTCTAGCAGTGATTCTCTGTGTTCTCTCATTTAAATTTTTCTTTTATTCATATACATTTTGTCTCCTGAAATTTTAGGTGAAATGAAAATAGGTATTTGAGAGGTGATTTTTTCTTTTCTTACTCTCATTTTCTTTGTTTTTTTTAAATGATTTTATTTATTTATTTTTAGAGAGAGGGGAAGGGAGGGAGAAAGAGAGAGATAAACATCAGTGTGTGGTTGCCTCTGGAGCGCCCCCTACTGGGGACCTGGCCCGAAACTCAGACATGTGCCCTGACTGGGAATCAAACGAGCAAGCCTTGGTTTGCAGGCTGGCACTCAATCCACTGAGCCACACCAGCCAGGACTCTTACTCTCGTTTTCTACTGAACTGATTTCCTTATATCCAGGGAATGCAATTAGGAATGATCTGAACCTCATGCAAAACCTCCCATTCATCCCTAGTCATGTTTTGGAATTTGCTGTATGTTTTACATTCTCCTTCATATCAGTTTCTTTGTTTTCCCCTAATAAATGATTTTATGCTGTAGGTTTTGACACTCCGGGGTGAGGTCAGATACAGAAAAACACTGATTACCAACGATGGGACAGCTCTTGGAGTTGGCTTTCCAGTTGGCATAACTATTGATCCTGTTAATGGGTGAGTGTTAACTCATGGCTCATGCCTTCCATACAGCACCGTTCTTGTACATGTTATGGTGTGTTGAAAATGGGAGATTTCAAACCTCGGACATTTTCTGATGTCATATGCCAACATTTGAAAAATGTAGATCTCAGTGAGGAAGAGAAATAGCTCTGTGGTATGTTTCATGTGAAGGATATGATGTGTACTTTGTTCTGTGTTCTTCAAATTAATAACATTGGACTGAAAATTAATTCTAAACAAACAAGAATTTTAGGAATTTAAAAATAGATTGTAAGAATGAGCAACACATTCTGACTGAGTGAACATGGAAAACTTTAAGGGGGTAGATAACATTTGGAATAGACCTTGAAGGATGAAAACGCTTCTAGTAGGTGGAGAATGGGATGCAGTTGGGGAATGGTACGTGAGGCCAACTGAGCTCCGAAGGTGCAGAAGCATGTGGTGCAGAGAGCTGGGACCAGAGGCTTAGAGTCGGGGTCAATTGACCAGATGGGAGATACAGCAGATAAGGAAGATCATTTGGGAACAAATCATGGGGAGATTTAATGTCATGTTGAGGAGTTGCACTTGATTCTTTAGAGAAATAAAAAGCCAGCAGGGAATTTGGAGGGAGAGAGTGATGGAACCAAATCTATATTTTAGAAAAGACTGGTCAGGACCAGAGTGGAAGAGGCCAAGGGCAGGGAGAAGAAGAGAAAATGAAATTCATGACATCGACTAGAGTCCTCTGGTCTGTTTGATCAGTTATTTTATTTTATACTGTATTATAAGCTAGAATAATAAATTATAAAGTATGAGCACTGACTTTTTAAGAGAATAGTTGTCTCGCACCAAGTGCATTTTGACTTTCTGTTTGACAATCAGCAGATTCTCAGGCCTGGGAGGGAAGTGTTAGTTCTGTGCTTCAGTAAGGGTGATGCACAGATCTCAATTCTTAAAGGGTACTGAAAGCAAAAATTTTATTCCATGATTGCTGGCCTGTCCTAATTTTCAGTTATTTTTTCTAGAAGGATCATCTTAGATTTAAAGTTCCACTTTTGAAACCCAAATTC
The DNA here is from genome assembly GCA_007922815.1 of Macrotus californicus. NCBI lineage: Eukaryota > Metazoa > Chordata > Mammalia > Chiroptera > Phyllostomidae > Macrotus > Macrotus californicus. The sequence continues at coordinate 31,043 of VMDR010006135.1, forward strand.
ATGCCTTATTCATTTTCCTTTCATCAAACATTTATTTATTCTGCTACTATTGGATGGTCTATTACTTAGAATCCATAAACTATTAATCCAAAATCCAAAATGTGTAACGGCTCAAAGAAAATAGAAGTTTATTTGTCTTTCATTTGGGCAGTGGGGTTTGGGCAGAAGGTGGGAGAAGCCCTGTTCTGCAGTCATTCAGGAACTCAGGCTGATGGGGTCTCCAGTAGGAGCCTTTCCAAGTCATCCTGGGTGTTGGCGCCTTTTGAACAGCAAAGGGAAGAGCATTCAGGGATGTGCTGGGTAGTTTTTATGGACCAGGCCTGCAGGTCATGCCTACTACTTCTGCTCACATTCCTATGGCCAGAATTCAGTCACACGGCTACAGCTAACTACAAGGAAGTCAGGACATGTAGTCCAGTTTTTTACCAAAAGAGAAGAGGAAGACATTGACTTTGGCAAGTGAAAGCATTTTCTGCCAAGGTTAGGGGGTATATGGGTTGATACGAAGATTATTAAAGGCATAATCTATAATTTTTGTAACCTTAAGAATTTATAGGTTAGTATATTTGGTAAGTCTCGTGCATAAATACTAATAACTCAAGTGTGTATGATTAAGAGACATAAAAGAAGATAACAAAATTGGGATGAGAGTTCTGTAGAGAGAAATTTTCAGCTTAATGGAGGTGATGCTATTTGGACTGGGTCTTAAAAAAATACATAGAATTTCACTATGCAGAGCTGGCTTTAAGGTATTGTCCATTCACTGAAGGAAGCAAAGTCAAGGGCAGGGGCGGAAGAGATAGGAAATGTTCAGGTAGCGAAGAGCAGCCCGTGGAACTGGAAGGCATTGACTTTTCAGAGGAAACAGGACAGTAACGTTCTGGGTGCTCAGTGAAGAGAAAGTCTTGAGAAAACTCTGGTCAATGTTATCGAATCACTTGCTGCAGAAAAGCATTTCTGTGGGTATCACTAATAAAGGGTTGAGTCGCTGGTGACATCAGAGAGAGGATGTTCATTGGAGAAATAAAAGAGTTAAAGGGTGAAAGGAAGGTGAGTGTGACTCCTCTTTTTAACAGTTTGGTATTGAAAACATAGAAAAAGGTAGATGTGTGTAGATCAAAGTGTAGCAGGAAAAACATTTTAGAATAGGGAAACCTGAGCATATTTTTAAACCTGAGCAGATGAAAGATCAGTGATGGAATAACTGATTGAAAATGAAAATTATGGGCTAGGATTCGTAGGGACAACTTTGCAAGATCCGAGAAGGGGAACATGATATGGTCAGCTAGAGATGATTATTCTCAGCTAAGGTTGGGTAGCTTCAATTTTTAGTCAACTCAGAGTCCACAAGAGTTCTGTGACTTTGTTCAGCAAATTTTTGGTAGCTTGGAATGGGGGAGGAGAAAGCAAATGATGGTAGGAATACAGGGTTAGTAATTAGCAAGTTAGGCACACTGGGAGATCAAGGGAATAAGCAGGAATATTGTGAAAATGGTTGCATATGAGGTACAGGCGTAGGAGGACTGGAGGTTTGGGAGCTCTTCAAGTTTTAAGGGCAAAGAAGCTTCAACGGGAGAAATAAAATAAGAGCAGGGATGAGATGGGAGCATTTGTCAAGGCAGAGAATTTCAGAGTTTGAGAAGTCAGAAGGAGGGTAGACTTGAAGATGAGGTTCATGGGATGGGTATGTTGGATTGGTGGTGGAAGGGGCATGCAGTAAAGATAACTGGAATCAAGGAGTTCGAAGACTCGTGAGGAAAGAGTGTAAGAGAATTATTCATTGTGGCTGTAGCAGGAGAGGAGCTAGAAAGAGATGAAAACTTGGATTCGAGTCTGAAACTATGTCCTCATTGGAAAAGGAAAGCAACCCTTCCTGTACTTGGATGAAAATTTTCATCTGTTGTGGACTTGGCAGTTCTCTGTGGTGACTGAGTCTAGTTCATTGTGAAATGGAAAGGTGGGAAAACAGTTTTACATCCTGATGTCAGCATGCCAATGGAATTCCATTGTCAGGAAAATGTTACTCATTTTTTTTCTCCTATTTTGTTGCATTTTTCATCAGAGAAATCAGATTAGATAAGAAAGTAGCTGGTCTTGTGGGAGATGATGATTTGCATAATTAAGTAAGAAGCTGGGAGGTGAGCAGGCAGGTACCTGACGTTTTCATTGGCTTCATCCTTCCTAGTGTGTGGGGCAAAATGTGATTTTTTGAAAGGCATTGACTATCGATGTAGGTTCCTCCTTAGTCACGAGCTTTCCACCTGCTTGACCAAGCTAAAGGATCACCCGCCAGTGACAGATGATACCCTGCTGATTTCGATACCACTGAAAATGACCTCTACCCCAATAATAACTAGAAAATATATAGACATTGATACTGGTTAAATACTCAACTTTGTACTTAAAAAATATTGATGAGTCAGACTTTCTCCACTGAATAGTGTGTGTCTTGAGGACAAGGAATACACATTATCACTTAAATATTTAAATAAGAGATGCCATTTACCCTAGTCCACCTTCGGTTTCCTTGACTGTTAGTGTTTTTCATGTTCATAGGAAACTGTACTGGTCGGACCAGGGAACTGACAGTGGGGTTCCTGCCAAGATTGCAAGCGCTAACATGGATGGCACATCTCTAAAGACCCTCTTCACTGGAGACCTCGAACACCTGGAGTTTCTCACTCTTGATATCGAGGATCAGAAACTCTACTGGGCGGTCACCAGCAGGGGAGTGGTATGAGCACCTTTCAGTCTGTTGGTCTTCATTACTGAGCCTATGTGGCCGATCTGGATTGTCCTGAGTTGTCTGGGATGTGTGAGAAAGCTCTTGTCACGTGCTGTGATTTCTGCATGCAACTCAGCGTGACCCACACAGTACTCACCATCTCCCTCCCTTCCTATTTCTACTTCTGCTCTGCCCTCCTGAGTCTGTGAGCTTGTTAGAGGTGTGCCTCTCCATCTTCTCTCCGAGGCTAGAAGCCTCCTATTTCTCCTTCCCTCTGATAACCACGTCCTTGCTCAATCATCACAAAGCCCTTGTCCTCTTTCCTCAGGTCCAGCCTTTTTCTACCACCTCCACCCTTCTGAGCCACTTCTCTCTAGCCTTGACTAGACCATGGCCCTCATTACTGGACCTGCTTTCGTGATGGAGACACATTGTCTTCATAAAACCCACAACCAATAGGTTTGAACACTGCTCAGCCTAGAACCCTGGCCTCCAGGAGCAGCTCCACACATTTCAGCTGAGCTCGGTCGGCTATCATCTGGTCTAGATGACTCCCTCAGCAGCAGCCCTTCAGCCTTATCTTCTGGAGCTCCTGTCAGTCTCTAAGGCACAGCCTGCTCTTGTGGCTGCTGGGTCCCCTTGCCCACTGAGGCAGGGGGGCCAGACCCCGTTTGTCTCTCTTGCCAGTGCTCAGCTCAGATCCCGGCACAGAGGAGGCACTTGAGAAGAGTTTTTGGAATGAAGTCAGACCAGCTATCTCCCTTTAATTTTTCTTCCAGAAGCATACCACTTGTCGTTTCCAAATAGGAACTTCGTTCTTGTGTGTTCTTTTCAAGTTCGCCAAGTCGTTTTGACTTAGGCTTGTTGCCTGTTCTGCTGTACCAGCACTGCCCTTCGCCCCACCAGTCTTGCTGTCTTCTGTGATTGTACGGAGCATGATTCCGATCCTCACTGCAGAAATTGTTGATGACGTTAAGTGCAGGGTCAGTCAACTCCTGTGGAATGGCCCACAGCTGGACACATTGAAGGAGGCATTAATTGTGTATCTTTAACCAGAATATCACATGCAGAGATGAAATAGGGTCAGTCCCCATTTCTTCACCATGCCACCTGAGAAACTTGATCGACTTACTTGAACTCCAGCTTCATTATCAATGAAATGGGCACAATGACATCTGTCTGACCTACTGCTCAGTGTAGTTGTGACTATCAATCAGAAAATAGATTTGAAAAATCTCTGAAGGATAGAGGGCTATATAAATTTCAGGTACAGAGTTTTAAATATTTCTCTCATTTCACTCTGAATCAGTCAATAACAAAATTCTGATCTTTTAGATTGAAAGAGGAAACGTGGATGGCACAAATCGAATGGTCCTGGTAAACTATCTTTCCCACCCCTGGGGAATTGCTGTCTACGGTTCCTTCCTCTATTATACTGATGAGCATTACGAGGTCATTGAAAGAGTTGACAAGGCCACTGGGGCCAACAAAGTAGTGTTGCGAGATAATACTCCAAATCTAAGGGGACTGCGAGTTTACCATAGACACAGTAAGTATTCGTCACCGAAACATACACCTTCATGGATGCACAGTGTGTATTCACATCTACACACTTAGATCTGAACACATGCTCACACACAGACCTGTGTACAGACACATGCATGCAAATTGAAATGACTCAAAATGTTTTAAAAATGATAACCATGTCCTATGCATAGCTAAGTGTCTGAGACTTGTCCGGCATCTGAAAGGCCACGTGGACTTCAGAGTGAGCTTATTCCTGTTTTTCTCTCTTCACTTTAAACTCTTCCCTTTGCCTTGCTTCACAGCACTCTCTGACACATCTGTTGGTCTGTCATCTGGATTTTCTAAGTAGTTGGAAGGGAACCTCCGTAAGGACAGTCATCGTGTCTGTCTGGTTTCTCGCTCTCTACCCAGTAACTACAAAGGTTCTGGCACCTTGCTCAGTAAATATTAATTGGATGACTGCTGCGCAAATGTATCGGGATAGAATTTTTAATCTTAAAATGAATATTATTAGCTGTTGCCTATTTCAACATATTTTTCAGAAATAATCTTTTTGTTCTGCCCCCTGTAAGTTGGCGTTATGATCTAGAGATTATTTTTATAGTTCTGACCTAGTTTATAGCTTTTGCTCTCTAATCAAAGATTTTCAAACAGTTTGTTTGCTCTCCTATAACCTCAGCTGTCACTGGTATTTATTTCTACTGCATGTGAATAGAAAACTTTTAAATACTCTTATTTAATATATTTTATAACAAATGCCTAGCATATTGTTGATCATGTATTTAAACTGGCATAATTTTAAATGCTAGTACATAGGCCAAGAGGGCCAAAAGAAAATTAGAATTCGTATACTGACTTCCCTAATTCTTACATGGTTTGTGGAAGAAATACAATTGACGCTCCGTTCTCTGGTATACAATAGCTGTGGTCCTGTTTTCATACCTTTAGATGTTAGTTGCATAAACTTTAGTCTTTCAAGTATTGTTTTAGGTCGTTAACTCAGATGCTATATTTTGTTATTAATTTTATAATGAATTATTTGCTGACCCAATTTTAAAAGTTTGAGATGGAGAGGCAAGTAGGTAGGGTCGAAAGTTACAAACTGATTTTGATTTCATTTAGACTCTGCTGAATCCTCAAATGGCTGTAGCAACAACGTGAATGCCTGTCAGCAGATTTGCCTGCCTGTACCAGGAGGACTGTTCTCGTGCGCCTGTGCCACTGGATTTAAGCTCAATCCTGATAATCGGACCTGCTCTCCATATAGCTCTTTCATTGTGGTTTCCATGCTGTCTGCAATCAGAGGCTTTAGCCTGGAACTGTCAGATCATTCAGAAGCCATGGTGCCAGTGGCAGGCCAAGGTATGCCAGCTCCACTCTAAGTCAGGTTTGACTCCCTCTGGTGCCAAGCTGCAATCCTTGGTGCCGTAAAGCATTTCTCTGTGTTTGAATTCAGCACATAATGAAGCTTTGTCTTTCTCTTTTAATGAGCTGATTCAGCCTCAAGTCGTTCTCAAACTTTAGTGTGCATCAGAATTGGAGGGCTTTTAAAACACAGACCTGGGTCCTATCTGCAGATTTTCTGACTTTGTAGTCTGGGGTGGGGCTTGAGAATAGGCATCCCTAACAAGTTCCCAGGGCAGGCTGATGTTGCTGGTTAATATAGAATTAAAAACTGAAAAATATGCAACAAACAGCTTTATAGACCACAGTGAGGACAGGCCTATAGCAACATAGATTGAGAGATCGCAAGAAAATTAGAGTTGGTGGTTAGAAGAACTGGGCCCTATTTCTGAGTATTAATGGAAATTTTAGGGTAGAGCGTCTACTACTATTTGGGATAGTAATGAAATAGTCCCCAATCTCATTTATTAATATATATTTGATGAGTTGAAATAAATGAGCTGACATCATTAGTCTCTCCTTAATAACTATATTTTTGTAGCACTTTAGGCTTACATATTATGAATGTATAACATGATCACTTGCTTCCTAGGTGAGCCAAGAGGTTTCTAGGTGTATATATATTACCGCAACAGGAGCTAAGTTTTTAGTAGCATCAGAAGGAGTGTACCGCAGGCTAATGATAGAAATAAAAGGCAGGAAGGGAAGAAAAAGGGATGAAGGGAAGGAAGGGCTGGGAGAAAAGGTCAGAAAAGACAGAAGAGCATACAGTGAGAGGTGTCAGTGTTCTGGCACCACACGTGCTCCTGCTTGATGACCGTATTCGCATAGACTCGTGACCCATCAGCTGCATCTCAATGTGTTGTAAATCATTAACATAATTACTCTTCTGGTGCTCTAGTCGATCCACTTTGGCCAGGGAGAACCTCTTGAAGTGGCTGCCTGTGTTCTTTTGACGTGATCCCATCAGCATTTGAGTGCTTCCTTGCTTCTTGCTGTAGTAAGATGTTCTAGGTTCACCTCATATCTTCCTACCCCCAAATTCTAATCAGCCAGGTCTCCTAGGAGCCAGTGCTTCTTATTGTGGGAAAGGTGAGAAACCAAGATCTGGGTGGTAGGTGTGCTCTTGGCCACCAGGAAACAAACGGTTTTAGTTTGCAGTGGGGCAGAGCAGGGGTTGGAAAGGAGGGCAGACACTTAAAAATTCTAGTTCCAGCTAGGGCCTTGTTTAATGATCTTCTCTTCAACATTCCAGGACGAAATGCACTGCATGTGGATATTGATGTGTCTTCTGGCTTTATTTATTGGTGTGATTTTAGCATCTCTGAGAAATCTTATAATGCAATCCGCAGAATCAAACCAGATGGGTCTGGTTTTACAAACATCGTTACACATGGGATAGGAGAGAATGGAGTGCGGGGTATTGCGGTGGACTGGGTAGCAGGTAGGTAAGCTGCATAATGATGCCATTTTTTTGGTGTGTTTGTGTCTCTATCATCTTATTTTATGCTAGAAAGTTTAGTCTAACGTTATATATGCTAAGATCTGTATTTCTGATCTTCAAATATAGTGTCAACCATGAAATAGCAAGTGTTTATTTTAAAGCCCAACAATTTTAGTTGCCCAACTCTTAATTGCTTCCTCTTGTTAATTTATAAAGCCCTTTTAATTAGGTACTTCCTCTATTGTAGTTCTATTAAAATGTCTGACTCAATATTATATGAACTTAGTTGTATTTGTTCATGTACTTAATTTTGAAATACCGCTCATTTTTAATGATACACTGAGAATCAAATGCATTACAATTTTTAGAATATAATACTGTTCTATTAAAAATAGGTATCACTGAGTGTTATCTAGCTTGGTGAGTAGACATCACATGGAAATATTAAAATGTATTATAAAAACCCAGTTATTATAATAAGAGTTTATTGCAAATAGTAAATATGGAAGTATGGTTAGATAAGACTTTAATTGGGTTCCTAAATCTCATTCCTGATTATGAATTTACTATGTTTTTACCGAGGGCAGAGTTAACGCAAGGTCAGTAGCCTGTGTCCTGAGGGCCAAAGGCGGCACACTGCCTGGGTATTTAAGCTGAGTTTCCCTGGGACACAGCTATGCTCACTTGTTCATGTACTGCCTATGGCTGCTTTTGTGTTACAGTAGCAGAGATGAATATTTGTGAAAGAAACCTCATGCTCTGCAAAACCCCAAATATTTACTATTCACAAGCCTTTTATAGAAAAAGTTTGCCAACCCTGGATTAAAAGATAAGAATATACTTATAGTCCAATTAAAAATAGATAATCAAAAGAATAGATTAGTAACATTGCATACTGGCATGATCTCTAGAGCAGGTTTGAGTAAGATATAGGAACAAGGTACTTGTGTTTTGGTAGATAGTTTAACAACACACTTTCAACCACATGGAATCAGTGTGGGATCACTCTTCACTTACTGTCTTCACAACATGGTCTTTTTCCCACCTTGCACTGTTTTATGATGCTCAAAGGCAAACAGTTTTGTTTTGATGGCTTTAGAAGGTTCGTGGAATGCCTACATCTATCCTAGTTAGGAAGACTGGGACAAGACCTCGTGTCAGTGCTAGGCACAAAGAGCCCTGAGGACACTGATCAACAAGCTGAGGTCCTGATCCCTCTTTGCTCCTTTTCTCCCTGTGGGAGTAGAAGTCACACCGTGATGATGCGTATTCAGTCTTTGAAGATGCAGGTGTTCGACATTCAGGTAGAAAAGGAAGGACATCCTTGGAAACAAACCTTTGAGTAAAAAGTGGGTTCTGACATTTGCTGAATTCTAATGTGGTTTAGAAGCCAAAGATAGGCACATTCTGTTTAAATTTGAAGACACAATCTCTTTAGATTCTGAGTAAATATTTATTTTTCTGAGTCTAAAAAGGCATTCATTATCTTGGAGAAGAAAATACATATCGAGCCAAACCTCAACCTTACACATTTTGTTCTCAATATCCTCTTTTTTCTTCTTGCTTTTCCACTTATGGGCATGCTCTTTCATTTTTTCTTGCAGACAACCTTTATTTCATCAATGCTTTTGAGTCTGAAACACTAATAGAAGTTCTGCGGATCAATACCACCTATCGCCGTGTTCTCCTTAGGGTCATAGTGGACATGCCCAGGGATATTGTTATAGACCCCAAGGACAGATATCTCTTCTGGGCTGACTACGGGCAAAACCCAAAGATTGAACGTGCTTTCCTTGACTGCACCAATCGGACTGTGCTTGTGTCTGAGGGCATCGTCACGCCACGGGGCTTGGCCGTAGACCACAGAAATGGCTATGTGTATTGGGTTGATGATACTTTAGATGTCATCTCAAGGATTGATATTGAAGGAAAGGAATTGAAAGTGATTCGTTATGGCAGTCGCTACCCAACTCCTTATGCCATCACTGTTTTTGGAAATTCTATCATATGGGTAGACAGAAATCTAAAAAAGATCTTCCAAGCTAGCAAGGAACCAGGGAACACAGAACCACCAGCAGTGATCAGGGACAATATCAATTGGCTAAGAGATGTGACTATTTTTGACCAGAGTGTCCAGCCCCGGTCACCAGCTGAGATCAACAACAACCCTTGCTTGGAAAACAATGGTGGGTGCTCCCATCTCTGCTTTGCTCTGCCTGGATTGCTCACCCCGAACTGCAGCTGTGTTTTTGGGACCCTGGACCATGATGGCAAGAGCTGTACCATTACAAAACAAAATTTCCTCATCTTTGCCTTGGAGAACTCCTTGGGAAGCTTACACTTGGATCCTGAAGACCACAGCCTACCTTTCCAAGCAATAAATGTTGGAGGACATGTCATGGCCCTGGACTATGACAGCATAAATAACCGAATTTACTTCACACACAATTTAGAAGCTAGACACGGCCAGATTTCCTATGTCAACCTGGACGCAAGGGTCAGTTTTCCTACTGTCATTGTTTCAGGTAAGTGCACTCCAGGTATGGCTTACTTTGGACACAGTGGGGTCAACACATGGATGACCAGGTGATTCTAAAGTGCATATGAGATTCTAACGTGTGTGTGTGTTTGTTGGTTATGTCCAGATATAGGGACTACTGATGGCATTGCTTTTGACTGGATCAATAGAAGAATTTATTACAGTGACTATACCAACCAGACGATTAACTCCATGGCTGAGGATGGGTCTAACCGTGCCGTGATAGCCCATGTCACAAAGCCAAGAGCAATTGTCTTAGATCCTTGCGGAGGGTATGCCATCATCTTGTTGGTTATATTTCCATCTACTTATTGCTGAAGGGAGAGGGGCCTGAAGTTACTTTACATTCAAAGAGAGCCAACACTTTATGGACTTGTAATACTGGAGCTATTGATTCAAAGGTGAAAGAGCGTGAGTGACTTGCCTTGGGAAGGACCTCGCGTTGACGCTAGAAATGTTGGCAGCATACTAGGGAGTCAATGTTCTGACTCAGTAAATCCCCTCTGGGCATGTTATGTGGGTGGGAGTCATTCTTTTTTAGGTGAAGATGGTGAGGTTCCTTGTGATGAATTAATTATGACTCCTTTTGAATGACTAGGTACATCTACTGGAGTTCCTGGGGTACTAATGCCAAAATCGAGAGAGCCACAGTGGGAGGAAACTTCCAGGAACCCATTGTGAACAGCAGCCTGGTCTGGCCCTCTGGGCTCACTGTGGACCACGAGGAAGACCTTCTCTACTGGGCAGATGCTAGTTTGTATGTGTCTTTGGTCAGTCGTGTAGTGCAGATAAGAAAAGTTCTTACCATTTACAAAGAAGAGAGATTTGCATACTGGAATGAAAATATAAAATGCCAGGCAGACCAGGCCAAAATGTAGAATCACAGGTTTAGGAGCTATATCCTAGCTTGGTGGATGTACCTGTGAAAGATGATGTACATTGTGAAACTGAATAATTATGAACTAAAAGGCATCTAAAGGTGCATTACTAGATGATTTAAACTTGATCTATAATTACAAATGTAATCACTCAATCAATAATCTGCAGCAGTGGTGCCCCAGCCTTTTTGGTACCAGGGATGGCTTTCGAGAGAGGCAATTTTTCCACAGGGGGCAGGGCGGGTAGGAACAGGAGGTGGAGCTCGCTCACCCAGTGCTTACCTCCTGCTCTGCTGCCTGGTTTGTAACAGGCCACGGACAGGTACCAGTCTACTGCCCAGGGATTGGAGACCCCTGGTCTACAGGATCCATGTGACTACTATAAAATACGAGTGACTTTTAAATGCACCCTGATAATAAGATTTCTCTGGGCTTTAGTGTTTAGTGCCTTATAAAAACGTTTTCCTTTAGTCTTGATTTGGGCTATCTTCTCAAATAGATCCTTCCTGAGGCAGCTTTTTCTCAGATAATTTCATAATGTTTTTCTTAGATTCTTTTGTCAACTCTAATTTTATATGTAACTCCTCCAAGTACCCCTGAGACTGCTCACATTTCCATCATTCTAATGGATTAATTGAAGACATGAGATAGTTTTGTTTATTATGGCTGGTATCTACATGTCAGGAATCTTAATTTCTCTTGATTATTTTATGTTTCGGACCTGCGACTCTGGGCACCTAACAACCTGATCTTTTCTTCACTTTCTCATTTAAAACAAAATACCTCAAGGTAAATGACAAATTGAAAAATTCATTTAGGGAGTTGGAAAGGAAACATAATTAACATTTTATCATAATGTTTCATAATATTCTCATGTTACTAATGTAGGCCTGGTCCTTTATATAGGATTACTTGTAGGTTATATCAATATTTGGAAATCAATGATTTATATGGGCCATAGTTTGATAAGCAGATTAAGACCTCCCATTACCAGAGGAAACGTGTCTTGTTGGCATATGCTCCACTTGACAAGAAAGTTGAGGGTTTGTGTAAAGCAATGGTTAGGCCCAGGAATCGTGCTGCCCATTGAGGAACTTATTCTTTCTGGATTCCAGCACTTTTTTTTAAAACTTTGTTTTAGGCGCAAAATTGAACGCAGCACTCTAAGGGGCACGGAGCGTGAGGTCATCGTCAGCACGATCTTTCGTCCTTTTGGCCTGACTGTCAATGGCCAGTATATTTACTGGACTGAGTGGTTCACAAAAAAAATTTACCGAGCCAACAAATATGATGGGTCAGGTCAGACTGCAATGACCACGAGTTTTCCATTCCGGCTAATGAGCATCCGTGTGGTTGTGAGGGACCACCCACAGCAGTGCAGCAATCCTTGCGACCAGTTTAACGGAGGCTGCAGCCACATCTGCGCACCAGGTAAGGCGTTGCCCGCGGAAGGAGAATCAGGGAGAGTCACAGTAGTGATGGCCACTGGGGGGAGGCTGAAGGAATATTCGGCTCTGGTAGGAGAATAATATTCAAATTCTTGATTTGAGGGTAATTCACAAAATAGATTTGGGAGATCCTTTTGTAGTTCGTGAGTGTGATGACTGGGTGTTCACGCTGTAGTGTGAGATGTGCCTCTGTCAAGCCTTGTTACAGCTGCCGCATTACCTTTCTGGTGTGAGAAAACAGATTGGGGAGTTTCTATGTTGAAAGGAAGGCTTTGAGATTTTTTTTTCTGTTCAATATGAAGATTTCTTATGGAGGTATTTTTAATTCAAGCTTGATGGAGGTAGAAAGATGGGGATTTGAGATTTAATTCTTCCACTTAGGAGGTATTAGCTATAGTTGGAAATATATCTGATGATATGATGTGTGATATGTGCTTCTAGAGTTTTATAGAGAACAACAAATTCATAGGAAGATATGCCTTTTAATACCACTACTTTGCAAATTTTGCTGAGAAGGCAGACTCGTAATTGTTTCAGTGTAGATGAGAAGTTGTTTAAAGATTGGGGTGAATTAGCCACATTTGCTAATTGCTGGTAGTTCTTGCTGATGGAAAAGCAACTCAGAATATTGTTGAAGAGTTGATGGGATCAGTTTCCGTGGCTTGTGTTATAGCACATCTAATACAGAGGCTATAGCCAAGGGCTACGCTGGGGGAGAAAACAGGACTGTTTGCTACACAGATCTTTGGCTTTTCCTGGGCCTACCTTTCTTCAGGTCCAAACGGAGCCGAGTGCCAGTGCCCACAGGAGGGCCGCTGGTATCTGGCCAACAACAATAAGCACTGCATTGTGGACAGTGGTATCCGGTGTGTTGGCTCCAATTTCACCTGCCTCAATGGGCGCTGCATCTCGGAGCAGTGGAAGTGTGACAACAGAAATGACTGTGGAGACAACAGTGATGAGCTGGAAAGTGTTTGTGGTGAGTTGGAATCTTGGACGTTTTGCAGGCACTACGGTTGTCTTCATGGAAGTGTTTGGTGCAGAATTCCGCTGTGTGGGAATAGGTATTCAATCTGCGCCCCAGCATCCCGTTAGAACTGAAAAGCATTTGCTCCGAGAAGCCAGACTGTGTTTCTGCTAAACCACATACAAGCTGATATATATGCCATGGAAGAGCTCCATTAGGAAGCCCCTCTGTAGTGGTTAAAAGCAAAAGGGCTGAATTAGAATCCTAGCTATGCCATTTACACAATTTGTATAGCCCTGGGAAAGTTACTTAACCTCTCTGAGCCTCAGACATCTCATCTGTAAAATGGAGCTATTACTAGGATCCTTGCGAGGCAAAAGAGAAACAAATAAATACAGTAGAAGGCTTGATGCATGTAAAACATGACTTAACATGTAACTAAGGGCTCCAATAGGTGATTGTTGTCATTTATTAATTTGAGTAGCAGAAAGATCATTAATTCAGTAATTTTACTGAAATCACTCCCAGTATTCAGCGTGCCTCAGAATGGGGTAAGTAAAACACAGGAGACTGTCTTAGCAAGTCCTGAGGTTGGCTACCTTTTTGGAGTAGACTCTACAGGGAAACTGTATTTACACGCTTTTCTGTGATGGAGATGATAGAGAGTGACGTCACCCTTTGCTTAAAATACTTTAATTGCTAAAAAAAGGCATACACTGTATTTTGCTTAATCTAACTAATTGAAATTGTTATCTCAATTTGCATGCAGTCCTTTTTGCAGCCGTTTTTGCCTTGGAAGGTAAACTCTACGTGTCTATTCTGTTTGATTGCATCTTTTGAGGAATTAGGATGACGCTTAAATCAAGAGGTTTCTTCAATGTTTCTCTCCTCCTCAGCGTTTCACACGTGCCGTTCGACAGCCTTCACCTGTGACAACGGGCGATGTGTCCCGTACCGGTACCGCTGTGACCACCAGAATGACTGTGGTGACAACAGTGATGAGGAAGGGTGCCAGTTCAGTGAGTGTAATGCCACCACGGAGTTTACTTGCAGCAATAAAAGGTGCATACCTCTCGAGTTCGTCTGCAACGGCGTAAACAACTGCCATGACAACGACACTTCAGATGAGAAGAATTGCCGTAAGTCCGTCCTGAGTACTTACCGCTGCTTTGGGGCCTGAGGTCTTGGATCGTGGGCTTTCTGAACAACAAAGAACTAAGTATTCATCCAAAACATAAATTTCATTTAATATATTTTACTGAGTGATTTCTAAAAGCAACTCTACTTAACATGTAAGTGATCTGCCTAAATTTATGGACCCATAAAACCATGGACTATTTGAACCTTAAATATTTTATCTTTGGTTTATATATCTGCCAGATTAAAAGTTCACCTGGCAAAATTTCTGATTGTTTTAAAGCTTTACCAATGGTTACTGACAAAGAAATTATTGCATAAATCTGTTGTGGTTAATGTTTGTTGTATAAGAAGCTACACAGTGTGGTGTTGATGAAAATGATTTGTCTTTTTAGGTTTTCTGGTAAATTGCTTTATAGTTTATTGATTTTTCTAAGATGTCTGGGATTTGCACTTTAGCGTTTTGTGAAAACCAAAGAGCAGAGTGTAAGTCCAAAAATATTTTCATTTTAGATATATCTACATGCTCTGCTGCTTTTGTAAGTAGAGTTACATAAAATATTTATTTGGATGTGCTTTTAAAAATAACTATTCTTATGGGAAATTTTAAATATACACCAAAGCGGAAAGAATAGCATAACATACCCATCACCCAGTTTCAACATGTATCAACAAATGGCCAACCTGTCTCATCTCTCTCCTTCAACCTTTTTCTGAGTACTTTGAGGTAACTCTCAGACATGCGTGTTATTGATAAGACATTGTGAAACACGAAGATCCCATTATAACGCCTAGCAAAATCAATAGCTCTTAACACACACCAGGACTGAGTCCATATTCAAATTTTGTCACTTATCCAAAAAGTCTTTTTACAGTGGCTCCATTCAAAGTAAGATCCTGACAAGGTCTACACATTGATATTGATTGTTATAAATCTTTATTGTTTTATGCCACAGTGGTTCCCACTTAAAAAAAAAAAAAGCCATTGATTTGTCTTGTGGAATGCCCCACATTCTGAATTTGACTAATTCCATAATTGAGTTATTTAATTTGTTATTTTATCTCTCTTATTTTTTGCTAACTGGAATTCAGACCTAGAGATTTGAGTACCTTAGGTTCAGTCCTTTGGGTAGAATACTACACAGGTGAAGCTGTGTATTTCCTCTTGCATCTCATCATGAGGCACGTAGTGCTTGGTTGTTCTGCTTTACGTGACGATAAAATTAATTAGTGGACTTAGAAGTCAGCCTGAATCTTCCCTTACGAAGTTTCCATCGACCATTTACCCAGTGGTTTAGACATCAATGGATGGTTGTTCCATAAACCCATCCTTACAAAATAGGCATTTTAAAATTCTGTTGTTCCTTCCACACTTATTAGCTGAGGTCCATGAAGAAGAAACTCCCCTTGTCAACTATTTTGTCACCTTGACACACACGTCTTCAGGGTGACTGCTGGGTTGTTTCCCTGTTCACATCAATTCCCAGTGAAATGAGCTGGTGAGCAACGAGCACTAGGTTTTCGTTTTGTTTTCAGTATTATAGCAAACTCACCTATTTTTACATAATTTATGAGTTTTATGCTCTGAAATAATCTATTTTTTTCAGTGTTCAATTTTCCTATCTCAGGCCAGCAGGAGCCCTGCCAAGTAAGCTCCTCTGTTATTTTGACATGTGCTAGTCAGTCCTTCATAGCTCAGACCTGTACTTCAGGCCTGGAAGTGACCACTTATGCAAGGAGGCTTAGTTCCTTTGTGGAATGTAAAAGGGACCATGGTCTTGGAGTGCCCTATTCCTACTTGGCTTTCATTGCTTCTGGGCCTTTTTGGTAGACAGAAGTAGGAAGTACTTTGTTTTAGGGAAAAAATAAATTTATATCAGTATTTTCCCTTTTAATTTTAGATTATAGGTGTTTTACTTAGTTTTATAATCACGTCTCTTCCTTCTCT
>VMDR010006136.1:0-47156 GCA_007922815.1 Macrotus californicus
TATAGTATATGTTAACCAGTTATATATAAATTACACATTTATATATAGGTAGAAGAGATTTTAGCTTGTTCTTATAGAGTGTTTTAAACATAAAAGTAGAGCAAAAATGTAATGGATCCCTATCATGTACCCATCACCCAACTCCCACAGTCATCAGTGTTGATACAACACAGCAATACCAGTACAAAAGCCCATAATCCCCATTGCTTCATCTCTGCCTCTACCCACTCCTCTCTCCCACATTATTTTGAAATAAGCCCCAGACATATTTCTTCTGTAATATTTTCAGCATGTGTCACTTTTTCAAAAAACATTTTGAGCTTACCAATTGACCACATAGATCATATCCAGGAGTGTTTTGATGATGAAGATAAGGTCCTCAGAGCACAGCCTATGGTAGCTGTTCTTGGTAATGGGATTAGCAAGAATTAGGGATTAGCAAATTGAAGAGAGAGGGGAACCAGCAAGCTGAGGGTAGACTACAGCTCAAGCCAAATACATGACCAGTGAAAATTAGTTGCAATGGGGATGATCAAGTTTAGGAACAATCTAATTGAAAGTTAGATTTCATCAAATAGGCTGCATATTTTATATAACTCTTTCTTAACCCCCAAGTTTTCAGAAAAACGTGCTCCACACATAGCCTAGGCTCAGTGTCGTTTTAGTAGGACAGTGATTCAAACAATGTAGAGCAGACTAAAACAGGGCAGGAAAAGGGACTGAGAGAGAGCAAATGAAGAGCTGAGGAGAGACTGAGAATTCAGCGGAACAAGAACTAGAAGTCAGAAGCCGTCAGAAAAATCTAAGTGATGTCTCTTACCAACCAACCCAAACAGAAATCGTTGTAGCTATTGGAAAATATGCCAAGGTTCCAGCAATAGGTGAGAAGAAGAGTCCTGCACTTTTTGCTCAAATATTAAAGGAGCAGTGACCCCCGAAATCTATAGAAATCAAAACCAAGAGGCTAATGTCTTGAGTACACACCCAGACACAGAGACTTACAGACAGACATGCCTTCTGTTGAAGGCATCAGAATCAGTACTTGTACTGGATGCCTTTTATCACAACTGGAAGTTCATAATGGGTTTTGTAAAAGAGGAGGGAATCAATTTGGCCCCCTGTTTCTACTATGTTAGTGAACTCCCAGATATGATGGTGCCCAAATAGCATTCGGCCATTTGAGTAAATCTGCAGAATGCAGATGGGACTATTCCTCCACAAGGTGCTCGTGGAGGATTGTTAAACACACAATAATAGAGCGAAAATTATTAGACTCAATTTACATGAGAAAAGATAGCTTTTAAGTGTAGACTGTGGATTATAGTTTTTTTCCAGTTGACTAGGAAGTAACATTTTTACCAGTTGTACAAATCCTGTGGCAAATCAAATCCAACTTACTATGTTTCAAAATTAAAAGCCAGAAATTTTGGTTCTTTTGTTTTTACAAAATCTAGGCACAAAGGACAGTGTGAGTTTTATACAAGAATTCCTTATCCTGGTCTTTGTTACCTCACTTTTTTTGGTTACAGCAACCATGACTCAGAGCTCTACTTCAACCCATAAAACTGAGGATTTTCGTCTCAGGCACCTGACTCACTGTACTGGAGGGATATTTTATTTTTCTTGAATTTTATTATTGAACACAGAGGGACAATATTACAGAGCAATTTTCCCTTTATTTCCCATAGCAATGATAAACCAAAACTGGGTACAAGTAAAAGTATGGTGTCAATCAAAAAACCATCACATTTGCCACATAAAGTCTTATTTTTTAATAAAAAATATCTTACTGGTGTAATTTCTGGCCTTGATTTCTTAAAGAAGGATGGTTTTGATAAATACAATCAAGGGTAACCAACACCTCATTTCTCACTCATGTCCTCTTATTTTATGAGTTCGCCGTTGCAGATTTAAAAATTACAAATGGTCGTCTGTAGCATCGCATCACATTTCTGAGTTTATCAGAAACATTTTAACGCTGGTGAAAGGAAGGCAAATATCATTTGCAGGGAAATCTGTATTTATATACACAGTCATTGCAGCCACAAGCATGTATGTATGTTGGTATACAGGGTGCAGCAAAAGTCGGTTTATAATTGTGAGCAGGCAAAACACAGAGTTTATTCTTGTATTGTTATTTATTAATTACTGTCTCATTTTCCCTAAAACCACTGTAAACTGACTTGTGCCCCACCCAATATGCGTGTGTACAGAGCAGGGGAGGGAGGGTGGGTGGGGAGACGGAGATGGAAAGAGAGGAGTGAAGCATAGAAACCAGCATACCATGCTCATCCCCTCCCTGAGCTTCCATTTATCTTCATCTTGTTCTTCCTGGCAGATGTGCCCTTCTATCCACTCTCCTCATCCAGCTTCTTGCTATCATTTAAGATCCTTTTCGAGTCTTTGCCAGCCCACATTGGCTCTCTGCATGCTTCCTCTTCTCGATGTGCTTCTAATAAACAATTTAATAGAACACATGACTTAACCTTTGACTACGCACTTTGATTGCTCTCTGAATGTTCCATGTGTCAGTTTTGTCTCCCCAGCTAGATTGTATGCATTACAGCATCCTCTCTTGCTATGCTGTACCATGGATGCTGAATAAATGAGCATTGATGTAGTGAAATAACAAAATTTCCAGTGAGCTTGTAATTTTGATTAAGAAATTAAAATTGGTTCTCACATTGGGGCCTAAACTTTTTAGAATTCTTCTATGCATTTCAGACACCCAGGTCCTTAATTTGAAATACAATGTAGCTTAGCGGTTAAAGCCACGCCATTTTTAGATCCCAGTTCTACAGTGTACTAACTGTGTGATCTTGAGTAAGTATCGTACATGTCCTTTGCCTAGACTCGCTCTGTGAAGGAAGGAGAATGACGGCATCTAACTCACAGAATCCTGGGATAATGACAAGAATCAGTTCACAGTCAGTGTGCAGAATAAGTGGGACATGGAGAGCACCCAACAGAAGCTGACTCTTCTGCTGTGGTGGAACGACAGTCGTAGCTTATATTTCTAAACTGGCAACTTGCGCAAACGTTGGCTATTAGTGGTTTGAAAAAAAAACAATGTCATTTTAGGCTCAGTTTTGAGAAGATAAATAATTACTTAAGAAGATGTAGGGAAGTGAGGTCTGAGTTAAATCACAGGAAGTTTTATGCCAAATCAACGCAAGAATAATCCACGTTCGCCTGTGCCAAAACCCTAAAATGGAATGTGTTTCCCCAGGCCTGGACGTTGTTTAGCGGCTGACCTAAGAGAGTTTAGATCAAGTTAGCATGGCAAAGTTGATTTGTTGATTTCAGGAGCAACCCCAAAATAATAACCGGGTGTTTGGGGGTTAATATGCCCAACAGCTTAAGAAAATATGTGGTTAAGCTGATAGAAGTGGTGTTTATTTGTGGGGGAGGGGATAAAATATATACGTACTGTATGTACATGTACATAATAATTCCACAAATTTATTAATCTGCTATCTGCCACATCTCATGTGCATCCTGAGAGCCTCGTTCAGAAGAAAGCTGTCAAGTATGGGTTGTGCACGGTCCCTTGGCCATGTCGTCAGCTAACAGTGCCCCATCACAGCATAACCCCTAACAAGTCTTTCATGAGGGCTTTCGTGAAAACTGGACAGGATAATGTTTATAAAGCTCTCAGCACGGCATTTGACACCTAGAAGAGGAAGCAAGTAATACGTGTTACCTTTTATTATCTTATTACCTAAAAAGAGGAAGCTCAGAAAAGCAGTAATTACTCTCAAGTCAGTTCATGGCAGAATGAAACTCAAAGTCAGAACATGCATTTCTTATCACAGCTTTCTTATTGTTCCTCCGCTTTCCTCCTGTTTTTGTTGCCTTCTGGATCCTGGGTAGACTTCAGGTCAGCGGCCCCTCACTCTTGCACTGCTAGACCTGGTTCTCCTTCCAGGTTTCTGCCTGTGACCCCTTTCCATTGACCTTCTTGTGCCCTCCAGTTGGAGTGTTTCTCAAGGCTCTCTCTTCTCCCTGCACTTGGTAACTGCATAGAAAACCCCCATTCCAATCAATTCCCAAGTCTGAGTCTCCGCTCTGAGTTCTGTCCTGCATGCCATCTTTTCACCGTGCCTTTACAATTGTCCGCTCCGTGTGTGCCAACAGCTGTTTTGCTGGCGTCTTTAAGTCAAAATGATGGAGTCATTACTTGCTCACCCTCTCTCTCTCTCTCCACTCTCTTCCCACAACCACATGCATCTTCTGACATTTCTGGTGTTGGTAGAAGAGCCATTCCCTCCACACTCAGACCCTCAGATTCTCTCTCCTCTCTCCTTCCAGGCTCCAGTCTGTATATGACTCGTTGCCGTTCTAGGGCTTCACCAAACAGTGAGGCAGCCACTAGCCACATGCAGCTACTGAACACTTGCAGCGTGGCCGGTTTGAACTGAGATGGGCTGTAGGTGCAAAGTACACACCAGATTTTGAACACTTAGTACAGTAAACAAGAATGTAAAATATATCAATATTTTTTACATTGATGACATGTTGAAATGACAGTATTTCAGATATATTGGGTCAAATGATATATACTATTAAAATTACTTTTTTTTTTGTTCTGTTCTAATGCGGCTATCAGAGAAGTTAAATTACATATGAGGGTTGCTTTATATTTCTGTTGGACAGTGTCTTCCTTCTCGACATTTCTTGGACCTCTTCCATTTCAATCTTACTACTATCGTCAGGATGCTTCTCACAGCGTGCCCTAGCAGCTCTCTCTCCTGGATAGCCTCCCTCCTCCGGTGTCCTTGACCATGCTGCCTTCTGTCTCCAAATCAATCTTCCTAATGAAAGGTTCAAATCAAACCATTCCCTGCTCAAAAATAAAAACCAATTACTTCTCGCTGTCCATCAAATAAAGTCCAAACTGTTATAGTCCCCAGTGTGTGCTCCCTTATGTTCAGCTATGAAGCCTTGGGATAGCAAGGCCATGCAAGGCAAGGTGAAGCTCTCTTCAGCTGGAGGAAAATTTTTAAAGTGGGGGGAGTCCCATGGCAGCTCCATAAGAGCTGGTCAATGACTTTAACTTGACCAAACCTGGCCCAGAGTAAGTTAATCTCCATAAATATTTTATAAGCTGAAATAATATACTTTCTTTCGTGAGTTCCCTAAGCCACCAATCTGCTCGAAAACCAGCAACTTTTATAAAACAGGATAGAAAGAGAAATTCCTGATGCCACCGAAGTGTCTTGGCCCCCACTCTGAGA
The DNA here is from genome assembly GCA_007922815.1 of Macrotus californicus. Taxonomy (NCBI): domain Eukaryota; kingdom Metazoa; phylum Chordata; class Mammalia; order Chiroptera; family Phyllostomidae; genus Macrotus; species Macrotus californicus. The sequence goes on from VMDR010006136.1 coordinate 5,238, forward strand.
TGCCACAATCGACAACATCATATCTTAAAGATCCCAAATTCCTAAATTTTACCCACCAGTGGGACCGGTTCCTCTCTGAGAAGAGCAAGAAATAACCAAACTTTTCTTCAACAAGTAACTGGAGCAGCTGGAAGTGCAAAGGGAAGAGTGACAACACCTCGCTCAAATATCTGCCATTCAGTGCTGTTTTCCAACTGTCAGGTGATGGGTGAGGCAGACGGAAATGTTTTTGTTCTTCCAAACCAAAATCTAGTACCATTTTAAGGCTAGATCTTATTATTATTGGGTTGGCCAAAAAGTCTGTTTAGTTTTTTCCATAAAATAAAAAACGCGTTTTTCGTTTTCACCAGTAACTTTATTGATTTGGATATTTTGACTATGTCAGCTGCCTCTCACATCGTATAACACTGATGGCTCTCAGGTGATGTCACGATTTGGTCGGTGTCAGCCTCACCTGGTCTACCCAACCACGGAGCATCGTCCAGCAGGAAATCTCCAGCACGAAACTTCACAAACCACTTGTGACGTGTTCGGTCACCCACACTTTCTCCACACACTGCACAGATCTTTTTAAATCTTTTTTTTTTTTTGCATTTCAGTTGCATTTTTACCTTTCTTGAAATAATAAAGCATGATATACTGAAATCATTGCTTATTTTCTTCCGTCTTCAATATTAAAAATGACTGCACAGAAATTCACCAGTTTTGATGTTTTTTAAAGGCATGCTTATGACAGCTGTCACAATACAATCTAAACAAAATTGTTTCAGATGAAGTTAAAGACAACTAAGTGCTTCTAGCGCCATCTTACAGGGAAAAAAAAAGAACTCTTTGGCCAATCCAATATCCTTAATATGTTCAAGGTAACTGACCCAGTTTAATTTTCAAGACCAAAACCTACCACTATTTCTTTCACCAGCTCGTCTTGATTACTGCTCATTCTAGACCATTCATACTAATTAAAGCCTTTTTAAGGCCATAAAATGGTAGAGTTTGGAGGGAAGTTGAAGATCACCTAACCAAATCCCTCATTTTACAAGTGAAGATGCTGAGGTCCTGGGGCTCATGAAGTAAATTTCTAGCAGTGATCAGAAACCAGATCTGCCACTTCCCAGTCCTGTGCCCTTTACATGACGTCATTCATTCATTCTCTTTCTTTCGATTTTGCATATTGAAGTTTCACCTGTTCTTCAAGCTCTGAGATGAACGGCACCTCCTTCATTATGACTAACCAGCCGAGACCCATCCTTCTTTGCCCACACTTAGTCTGTAACTAGCAGGTGTTTGTGATCCTTAGATCCCTTCTTGGATTTTAAACATGCTGAAGCCAGTGATGCTACTCAACACAATGTGTATCCAGCAAAATGCCTTCCACATGGGAAACGCTCTATGCATTTTTGTCAAATGAATGATTGAACAAAGGAAAACAACACAGCAACTTGAGGCCTTAGCTATTAAATCTGTAATATGAGAAAATGGATGCACGACAATGTAAAAAAAGTATAAGCCATAATGTAATGCATTTTGATCTCCTTGAACAAAAGGGCCCCAAATCCATTTCAAGGTTTGTTATTGATTTTTGAAAAAAATAATTTCATCTCTCCCCTTTAAGCTTTTCCTTTCATTTGAACAAGCAGGGGGGAATCAGTGAATTATAGCAGAGAGCAAGCTATTAGGGATTTAAAGATTAAGTTTGGAAATCCACGTGTCTCTTTAAAATATGAATGCCAGTTCAGCGGAGTGCAGAAAGGCCGCCAACCAGAAAGATTCAGTCAAGTTAAATTGAAAAAGAGGAGGTTAGTTTTTGCCAGTGGGTGTTTGAAAGTAAGAGAATCCATCACCCCAGTTCCTCTGCCCTGAAGTGTTTGTTAAATAAATGTTTATTGCACTAAATTCCATTTCAAACTAGAGTGAGGAAGTGACTTTTAAGAAGCAGAAATGTCATATAAGGTAAGATGAGTTTACATGGGACAAAATCATCAATATATTCCTATTTTTAAATATGTTGTTTACATGGGGCTCGTAGAGTGGTTAGAGAGTAAAACTTACCCTCAAATGAAAATTAACCCTGAGGAAAACCCCCATATGAAAAAAAAATCTCTCACAGAGGGCCTACCAGAGGGGATAAACAGAAAGAAAAGAAAAAAACAGTAACAGGCCTTCCCTGTTTTGATCTCAAGAGCCAGAATATGGAAGTTTATCAGAAAGTGTTTAGTGGCCTTGGGGATAAGTATTAGATATTTGGGTGGTTAACTAAATTTACTTCTATGCTATATGACAAATAATTAATTATTGAATATTTGTTAAATCTAGGCAGTGTGCTGGCTAGAAAATATGGGGTAAATACAGATGATTACAATAATCCTATTCTCAAATTAACCAGAGGTTCCACACAGTATAGATACCGTTTATTGATCAGCTGATCTGAATATCAACTCCCTCACCATTTATAGTCTTTAGCACTCATCCCTCAGGGGAAAAGGGTCTACATTACCTGGATGACTCTTTTTATTCACCAGTTAACCGATTTAATTTGGCTTCCTAGAACTTACAGTTTTTCATTTAGCTTCAATCCAAGAGCTTTCTTTAAATTTATCTTAAAGACATTTCCAGAAATGAAACATTGGGAAGTTCTGGTATCTAAGGACCTCACTAGAGACATTTACACATTTCAATAATATATACTCATGTATCGTGTTTTACTGAATTTTATGGGATACTTTAAAATTATATTCACTGAAAAACTGATGGAGAGTAGTTTTGTTTCTAGAAGGTAAATGAAAACAGAAATCAAACTTAAAGGGCAGTTTGAGCAAAATTTTATTGAAATGTGAGCTTCTTCAAAAATTATTAAGTATTAATTAATCACAAGCTGAACCTTTTTCTGCTTCCCTACTAGATTGTATACTCCTCAAGAGAAGGTGCTGTTTTTATTTCTGTGAACGTAATGAGGGCCTAGTATAATGCCTGATACTCATAGGCCCTGAGTCCTCTGATGGAATGAATCGAGTCATGCAGCATTTAGCAACTTTTACTTCTTAAATTTAAACTGCCCGGAAAGGTAAGCGAAGGTAGAGAATGACTCAGTAATGTAGAACAATCCAAGAAAATAAGCAGGCATTTCCCAGGGCAAAGAGGAAAAAGTTAGATTCTTGAGAAAAGATGCTCGGGGGAGATTGCCGACCACAGGAGTTACTCCATTCAGCCACCCAGTGACATCCTACAGGACTTACCAGTTGTAGATTTTGCCCCAGAGGTGTCTACCCCACAGGAACCTGGCCACCAAAAGCTGTGGCCAATAAACTGATATCCTGGAAAACTGTCCAACATACTGAGCAGAGCTATCCAATTCCAAAGTGTCAACGAGATTTATTGCCAAGAATTCCCTTGCAAAAGTTAGAGGACGTAGCATTCTCATATCCTGCCCTCCTTGGTGAGACATTTAAGTGAACACACAGTTTCATTTCTGTGCTCAACGCTGGGTATTCTTTGAAACCTCAGTTACAGATTGCTCAAAGGAAACGGTACGACCTTCATGAAACCCAGTCTTGGACTCTGCGAGGAGCGTAATTAGAAGATTAATGTTTTCTCCATATAAAACTCACTTAAAACTAAAAATAGTTGCCACAGTCTCTACTTCTCTCAGAGGGGGCAGGCTGGCGAGAGGCAGGGGCGGCACTGTTAGAGAGCACCCACACAGATTCTTTAGTGTTTCAGCATTGAGTGCGTTACGAAGGGATTGTGAAGCAGCATTTGTCACATGTGCAGTGTATCTTGTTTGATCAACAAAATAGATGCTTAATTTATTTCTTTTTGGAGCATAAAAAAGAAATGAATGACCAGAAATTATTTTTAAATATTTATATTTTAATACTTAATATTTTCTATTATTTTAAGTATGTAAGAGATTATCAATGTATTTTCTAAGCAGTCCCACTATTTCCATTTTACCGGGAACATTAGGGACCTCAGTGGACTTTACCAGGGTCACCAGGAAGCCTGAGAGTGGATTCTTTCTGCTTCCAAATATTTGAAATATTTGGCTCATGTAAAGAACAAAATGATGTGTGATGAAAGAGCACTTCTGGGAATGAAAAAGAGAAACCTGTCTCCCAATGCCTAGAGGTCTATGCTAGTTCCAAAGATAAAGCTTTTTTTAATTTTAGGCACAGAGCTTATATTAATCTTCACTTCCACTGGACATTTTCCTTATTATATTCTGAACTTGAAAAAAAGTGGAAATAATTACAGCAGCACAATTTTATAAAAATTCCCCTTAGTAGTCTAATTTTTAATGGCAGTGCTTTGTGTTTGGGGTGCATATTTAAATAACTTAGTATCTCGGTGAGGGATGCGTGTAAAAGGTCTCTCCTGCATTGTAATATTGAGCCAATATTTGTTGAAAGTTTGTTACTCACTTATTATTCTCATCTTCTCATTTAGTCCTTATAAAAAATCACGTGGGGAATATGCTAATAATATCATACCCATTTACAGACGAAAAAATTAAATATAAAAAAAGTTAGCTCATTTTCTCACAGTCACAAAATTAGTGGTCAAGTGGTCAAGGTTAGAGGTCAAGTGCAAACAAGCTGAGTATCCAAAACAAAACAAAACAAAACTCAGTATATCTAGTCAACCTCACAGCCCTGTCAACAGCCACCTTTTACCCATAAAACCTCTTTTCTAAGTCGTTTCTTAAAAATAACAATAATCATGACAAAACCTTCAGCAGAATGTTGACTCAATTTAGTAAGTCTAGAAAACCATATATCTGTTTCCAGAGCTTTCTTTATTTCAGGAGTTTTTTGCTATTGACTTGATTCCTAGCTAGCACTATTTTGTAAATAGAGAATCACTTGTGGCAAACTGAATTCGGGGTGTCACTTGGCCTCACCCTGGCCATGTGACCTGGGGCATATTATCTAAGTTCTTCAAGTCTCTTTCATATTGGTATTCCGTCAGTGGTTCTCAAATTTCTAGCTATAAATTATTTTTAGGAAGTAAAAGAGTATTTGGAGATTAACTAGTCCAAACACCCTAATTTACAAGTGAAGAAAGTCAGGCCCAGAGGAATTAAGGGACTAAGAAGTATGAATTGGTAGGTACAGAATAGACAGGAGGATTTTAAAAACAGTATAGGAGATGGAGTAGCCAAAGAACTTACATGCATGACCCATGGACATGAATTAAAGGAGGGGATTGCTGAAGGGAATAGGGGTTCCGGGCGGAGAGGGGTAAAGGGGGAAAAGTTAGGGCAACTGTAATAGCAAAATCAATAAAATATTAAAAAATGAAAAAGCCTCTGAGCCAGCTCCTTGCAGAACTAAGAAATGCACCCAAGCTGCCAGAGTCCCCGGTATGTGCTCCTTCACTATTTCATAATATTAATATTGGATTAATATTGAATATATGATTGATGATCTCTGTCACCAGAAGTTCTCCTTGGCAGCTATTACGTGATTATTTGTAAAAATAACCAGAGTTACGCAGGGCAGAGAGGTGGGTGTAGCCACAAGTCTTTTCGCTGCCTCTGAGTTTTAAGTTCTAGCAACTGTGGAGACAGTCCCTTGTTGCCGTTTGTGTGACTCCCACTTGCCAATTGGGAGTCACGCCATTTTAGCTGAGCTTGGAAAGTCACACAAGTATTACTTTGGTGGTTTTCCTCTCTTTGAGGCTTTGCTGCAAACCTAAACGAGTCCTCATGCCTTGTGAGATCCCCCTCAGTGGCATCTCCATGAAACATCTCCATGGAGCTTTCCCGGGGGGAGCAGTTGCTTGCAATTACTGCTGCCACTGAGTCCTTGAGGCACTGAAATTTCTGCAGCAGGGCCCATGGTTTTCTCCTTGGCTTCGATGTGTTCAAAGTTTCACCATTAACATGGATAAATATATAGATAGGTAGCTTGCTGAGCCAACTGGTGGATGACAAAGATGGTGAGCACAGTGAATATGGTAATGGGGCTCAGGTTATAAAAAGCCTAGGATATAGACCAAATGTAATACAGTGAAATTAAAAAAAAGGAAATTTTTAAATTCCTGGATGGGGTGCAAAATTTAAAAACTGCAAGAATAGGATGCTAATTTGTGTTTGGCACAACACTGACATAGGTAAATGTCCCCTTGGGCACATAGACATGCCCAGGAGTGTAGGCTGGCAGCAAATTTGATAGGAGTCAACAGTAATGTGGCCACAAGAAAAGATCATTTTATCTTGGAGTGTTTTGCAACATGTGGTTTTCAGAACAAAATAAATGATAATTTGGTTCTAGTCATTTTATTTTCCTTTCTATGCCACAGGGACATAGGTACAGAAGAGCATCCAGAATGTTTGATAGGAACAAGAGATGATTCAAAAGACATGTTAATATGAAGTATGGTTGAAGGAACTGGATTTTTTTTTAATTCTGGGGGGTTGATAATAACTGTCAATAACTATAAGGAGTTAAGATTTTACCATATTTGCAAGCTGACTAGTTAGCCTGACACTGTTCCATGGATGCCAGTAGGAGACACAAAACTTAGAAACAGAGGACAGTTAGTTACTCACAGGAGTCACAGCACCTAAATCTTAGCACTTTCTTGTCCCAGGTCCATAAACTCCAATACCCTCAGGGCCAGACAAAAAGACCAGCTGATGCCTGCACACATAGTTGAGAGCATTACAGGAAAAGAACCCTGAGTTTGGGGAATCTTGGTCTTTTATAACAGGCTGCAATCAAACCTACACAACCGTGTTCGTAGGGGAGGGAGACGCTGTATCTAAACAAGTGTCTTTGGAAGGAACCAAATGCTAGCAGTGCCTCTACTGGAAAGGCATGTGGGAGGAGGGGAGATCCACAGACAACTGTCTTCAACAATGACGAGATCGTGAGGGTGGTCATGTTAAAGAACTTTAGAACACTGTCACTTAAGAAAAAACAATGTCCAGTGGGTGAAAATTACCGAAAGACAACAGATAAGCGAATACTTTACGAGAAACAGAAGTGTCAAAGTGGGAGGGACTCCTTTAGAAGAAGCCAGGCATGTTCAAGCAGAAACCAGGCAGCCGTCTGCTGTGACCTGAGCAAACATTCACATGCCGAGAAGTGCTGAATTCAGTGTTACAGCGAGCGTCTTCCAGCCTTCCACCTCTCAGAAAATACAGGGACAGAAGGCAGTGCAGTAACCAGGAAAAAAATGCACGACAGAAAAGGAAAAGGATACTTTCAAACTTGAAATGCCTTACGTATAATTTCTGATGCTCTATCTGTGTCCCAAGAGTATCCAGACAACTCTTTGATAAACCAGAGACAGAGCCACATCCAAAACCCTGCTGAACTTCATGTTGTAATCTCCTTTGCCAGGCCGCTTCAGTTAAAAAAAAAACAAAAACAAAAAACAAAGAAACAAACAAGACACAGCTCTAAGTTCTATTTGGGGATAAAGAAACTCTGAAAACTTATTCTAAATTGATTATGCTGGGCTTTGAAGAACATAATCTTTGCTAAGGGATTATTTATAATTTGCCTTGAAACACTTCTGGTTATGCAGACCCTTAAACTGAAGCTTGGAAATATCCTAAGAGAAACTACATTGCTCATAGGAAGGAGCCTTTAAAAAAAGCAAAACACATTTGCTCTCCCTCAAAAAAAAAAAAAAAGATTATTTTCAAATAACTGCCCTGTTGTTAGCCAATGTCCGTTTTTCACTTCCTGGACTTACTAATGGCTCATTCTGTTTGGAGTCACCTGCATACCATGAATGGAAGATGACGCAACTATGATCAAAAGTGAAGACGTGACTGTGGACGTGCCATTGGGCCCCTTTGCTTCCCTGTTTTTTAATATGTGAAGTGTGGGGTTTGAAACATAACGGCAGTGTTTCTTTCCAGCTTTTCAAACTCCAAAGAATCCAGGAAGCGTTACCTTCTTAAAGACTGCCATAAATTTGGTAACAGATAGGTAACAGGGCTTGGGAGAAAATAAGGGTGGAAATCCCTTTGACAGATGCTTTAAAAGGAATCTCTTATCCTAAAGCATAGAAACATCAGCTAGGGCCCTGGGAAAGGCTGTGGGATGGAGGCACATAAGACTGTCTTGTGGTGCTTTGGAACAGGACATGCATGCAGCTTATGTCAGGAAACTGGAAGCAAAATTTTCTCTCTATATTGAACCCAGCAGAGAGGAAACAGGGGGAAGGGACTAGTCGAGGGGCACAGATGAATGGCCCATGGACATGGGCAACAGCGCGGGGATGGACCGTGAGAGTGGGCGTGGGCTGGACAGAGGAGGGCAAAGGGGAAAACTGGGGAGGACTGTAATAGAATAATGATAAGATATTTTTTTAAAAAAGGCAATCCTATTCTTGAAAACGTGACCTTAGAAAAGGCTCCGGGGAGTAGTGGGTGGGTGGGGGGGCGTTGGGAAATGGAGACAACTATACTTGAACAACCATAAAAACAAAAAAAGAGAAGGTTGTGGACTGATGTGTGGGCCCTGCAGGATGGTGAGGAAGGCCTTCTGAAGGGGTTGGCCTCTGTCTGAAAAGATTTATTTTATTCTTTTCAAGAAAGAGGAGATACAAAGTTCAGAGTGTCCTTCTTTTGCATCTCAACACAAATACCCTCTCCTGCCAGGGGCCAGTCTGGCCCCAGGCGGCATGTGCCCACACAGTGGTTTGGGCACTTGTTCTGGAGCCCACACCACACCCGACAGCTCTCATGAATCCAAGCGGAGACACCCCTCTTGCATGGCTTGTCTCAGGTGACACGCATCTCTGATGTCACAAATCACATCTCAACTTATTCAATACTTAGAGCTTAAAATATATATTTTTAAATAATTGTGTTTTAATATGTTTTACATGTCAACTTTGAAAGTTGACATCCTTTTGAAACTACAAGGTTTTTTTTTTTTAATGATGTATGGTGGACAAGGAAAATTTCTCATAACATCAATGTTGCCAATATACTTATAAAAGTGTCCGTATTACACTAAAAGACTATGTAGGGAACTCAATAAAAAAAGGAATTTGAATACATTTTTTTCCTGTATATATAAGCATCTGCTCTAACTTCTGCCTCCTAAAACTGTTGCTTATTTTGTTTCATCTTCAACCGTTAAAAATAGTAAAGGAATGATCTGCCTTGGAATGTTCATTAGTTTAACAGCAGGAGTCAAGTTAATCTCCGCACACCCCATGTTAGACTTACTTTACTCAGTATTTAAGACATTTAAAAAAGGATTCTTGGAGGGAGCAGTGTTGATCTAGAACTTGGGGTCTCTTGGGGGCACAAACCAGTGAGAACTCAGACTGAGAATGAATTTGCCACATTCTTCTCGGTCAGAAGGCGGCTCTCGGCTAGCGTGACCTTGGGAAAGTAATTTTTCATCCTGGGATGCAGATGTACACGGTAGAGGGCAGCTGCCCTCGTTATAAATATCTTGTAAGGTAGGCAAAATGCTGCACTGTACCTCCTGTAGCCAGAAAGCCAGGACACAGAGGGCTTATGTGACCTTTCAGGAATACGCTCTTCACCCCCAAGGAGCCCTGAGTAATTAGAACTGGGAGCTAGCACTTCTCACAGGAGGGATCAGTTTACTCTGAGTAGCCCGAAGCTTTTTATCACTTGTTCTGGTACTCTTGTTCTGGACACAGGAGGAGGGGAGAGGGAGACCCAGCGAGGGGAGGTAGAACCAGCAGCAGTAACCTGAGAAGGAAAAACAGAAATGGAGTGGGGGGTGGGGGATAGAGGGAGGGAGGGAGGAAAGAAAGAAGAGCAGGCTTCGGGAGGCCCTGTGGCACTTACTGGCAGTCCCGTGCTCAAAGGCCTCCCAGAGGGCAGGTGGCTATTTCAGTCTGTTCCCGTTATAGACGCTGATGCCCGCTGGCCTGGGGAAGGGTGGAGACCGAAACTGACAACCACTCTGCACTGCTTCTTCTTTCTCCTGAAGCTCCAGTGACTCCCACACTTGGTTTTGCTTCTTAGGACCCTCTGATATTCAGCTCCACCTTTGTCCTTCCCACCTGAGCTCCAGCCACCCCTCCAACCACGCTCTCCTGCTAGGCTGCCCTCCTAGCTATAAGCCCCACACTTGCACCTCCTCCTTATTCTTCGGTGTTACTTCCTCTCTTCCTTTGCACACATCTAAAATTCCTCCATCTCCTAGCTCAAGACATAATTTCTTTCACAATCATAACTCACATTGCACAAAGCTTCACACCAAGCACTTAGACATGCACTGTACACCTGAGCCGTGGTTTCCTGAGGCATTCCCTCGACTGTTGTGGCCTACATCCGTCTGTCCCATAGTCTGTCTCCTAAAGCCCATGTTCACTGACCTAACGCTAATAGAATCAGCCTCTACAGATGGCAGGCTGTAGTCATCTACCTTTCCTTCAAGCTCCCCAGGAGAAGCTGAGGAGTGACCTAAGGAGGCAGAATTTTGATTATTGCTGTTTATTTTATAGTTTTCCATATTGCTTATGTGTTTTACCATGACCACATACAAATTGTGTAATAAAAATTAGTGTGTGGAGGTGTATATATGGCTCCCCGACGATTCTGATGGTGTAACAACCATAGTTCCATATTAATCACTTGAACAACGATTCAGGCACACATCTTCTTTCATCCCTAGCTCTCCAACAAGGTAGAAAGGTACTTAAGCACAGAAATTAACCCCGTACTTTTTCTGTCTCTCCAGTGCTGGAAGTGCCAGGCTCGAAGCAGGTGTTCCATAAATACCTGAGTGGCTTTGGTTAAACTCCCAATGAAATAAGAAAAAAAAGTTAATGAGATACATGGCATGGTACATTTGAAGAAGAAAGAAAACTTTATAATTAGTAGGTTAAGGAAATATGTATTATTAAGACACCCAAAATACTCAGGCAACTTAATAAGCCACAAGATGACCACAAATCGGTATTGGTGTTTTTCTTTAGGTCTAGCAGCAAAGGGTCTTCGAAGGCACAGGTACACTTTCAGCCTGTAGAAACCATGAACTGGTTCACTCCTTTTTAATCCGACTCATTCTTGAAGTGATGTGTTCAGGTGTCAATTCTACAGCTAAAAAAGAAAGTTGAATAGTTGGAGGATAAGAAAAGAACCCAAACTTTCATACATTCCTGATGAGAATATAAAATAATGCAGCTATTCTGGGAAATAAGTCTCACAGTTCTTCAAAACGTTCAACATCGAGTTAGCATATCACCCAGCAGATCCACTCTTAGGGATATACCCAGGAGAATTGAAAACATATATCCATACAAAACCCTATACACAAATGTTCATGTGTCATTCTTTGTGCTGGCCAATGAATAAACAAACTGCGGAGTGGCCCAACAATGGGACATTATTTCATCAGGCAAAGGAGTGCGGTGCTGGCCACGCTACAGTATAAAGGAACCTACCTGGAAAACATGCTGGTGAAGAAGCCAAGCATCAAAGACCATACATTCTACAATTTCACTTACATGACATGCCCAGAGTTGGCAAGCCCACGGAGACAGAAAGTGGATTAGAGATTTCCAGGGGCTGAGAAGAAGGGGGACAGGGGGACAGGAAGGATGGACATAGAATTCTGGAATTCAATAGCGGTGGTGTTTGCAGAAACTCTGTAAATATACTAAAAGTGCTGAGTTGTATACTTTAAAAAGGTAAATTTTATAAAGCTATTTTATTTAAGTAAGGGAAAAAAATCAATGGGAAAAATAGGGAAGGGGAAGCCTAGGTGGCAGAGCCCCAAAGAATGTTAAAAAAAAGAGAAAGAAACAAGAGAGCAGTGTTTACTAAGGGCTGCCTTTTTACACAGAATTGGCTTTTAAACTTTTTATAAACATAAAAAAACGATGGTTAGCTGAGGAGAAAACTAAAAGAGCTGGACTATAAATACAACCTGAGGGGTTTAGTTTAGATGCAAGCTTTTCCACCCAATAGAAGTTGGAATAAGAGATGTGCATGTCTCTCTTTTTGGTGGAATTAAGTAGTGCTTACACCAGGTTTCCTGTGTACGAGACGATTTGCAGACGCCCCTCCTGACGGGGGAGGGGTGCATTAGACGGCCTTTCGGGCTCTTGGCTCTTCTTTTCCTCCCAGAGCACGCAGACCCTCCCGCTCGGCGCAGCACACTGCCTCCGGGACACGTGGTCTCGGAGAAATTAAAGAGGAGACGCTTCTGTGTCTTAAAAAGTTTTATTTGATTTCTATATTCAGTCATAAACACACAGTTCTCTTGAGACTGTGAAAATCTCCTCCTCTAAACAATTAACTTTTTATTTAAAACAAACAAACACACTGGAGGCTGCACTTGTGACCTATATTATTATTTCACTTGTGTGTGCAAAGAAAGTAAATTCAGGTTATGTATAGCAACGCCCACACACGTTATTAATATGAACACATAGAATGTACCTGCCCTGGCAAATAGTTTCAAAACCACCATAAACCTTTGACTTCAGTTTTATTTAAAAAGTGAAAGAAACATCATCCTCACTCATATTTTCCCAGGATGGAACCATCCCTGCTGAGCCTGCCCAGGGCTGCCCCAGGCTCTTTGCTTTAGGGGAAAACAAGTGTCTGCTTTAGGTCCACTGCACACAATCTCTTCACTCCCTGCCTGGGATCCATATTCCTGTGAAAATAAAGCATCTGAGGGACATTATTAAAGCAAGAAAGTCTCTTCTTGGCCTGTCACCAGATTCAGACCAGATCCTTTCTAGTCTTCATTCCTCGGTCAGGTTGGGTAGCGCTTCCTCTTATGGCAAAGTTTGCACCAGCATCGATGCTTGTGGTTTCTCCATCGCACCCCTTCGACCATGTTCCTTCACTGAGTGCGCACAGAAATTTAAACCTTCCTGTTTTGAGTCAGTAATATAAATCTCCATTTCCAATATTCTCAAATGTTTTAACCCAATAGCATGCTTACCGAGCAACGGATGGTGGTCTTTGGACCAGATGTTGGCTAAAACTCAATTTGCTGAGAACATTGATGGAGGAGAATTTCTTGCCAAGACATGAAGCACTTTACCTCCTCAGGAGGGGGTCCTGCTCCTCCTGCTAAGCAAGGGCATGGTCAAACTGCCCTTTCTCCAGGCCTTCAAGCCCGTCAGCCCAGGTGGAGGTTGGCATGCTCCGATAGGGGTCCAGAAGAATCCGGAAGCACCTGACAATGAGGATGCCCAAGAAAATAAACAACAAAATCACAAAAACAAATGTGGTCTTTTGCTCCAGAGACATGCTAGAATCTGAAAATGTGTTCCCGAAGGGCACCAGGGGTGAAGGGACGGGCTGCCCTCCGTCCATTGTCCTGGGAAGACAGAGCAGAGGGTCGCCCAGTTTCTTTGTCTTCCATCATCAGTCTGCTGAGATCATAGTGTTGGCACCTTGCAGAGGCTAAATTATCTGCAGGAAGAAAGAGAAAAAAGGGAAATAACTAACAAAGAGCAACCTTATTTCTAGGCTCACAGTCATGTTTTTCAGAGAGAGGAAGGAATCTCTAAACTTGTTCGCTAGAGATGCCTAATGATGTATAATTTTTTACTCTTGCATGAAATTGCCAGGTTGTCCTCAGAGCAGCCACCTGAGGCCAGGAGGGGTGGGCAGGGAAGGTAACCAGAGTACAGAAAATGAGAAATGCACAAGGTAATGGTAACCTCAAGGTGTGCTTGCCAACTTGACATCCAAACCCAGCCTCCCTGCCAAGTCTCTTCTAGATCCCCTCCAATAACATCACTCTTACATCATTTTATAATGCTATCATTGATGGGACACCGACTCTGTGCCAGGGCTGTGGCTGAACACAACGTGTGTTGGCCACCCTACTACAGGCTCCACGACAGCAGGGACCTCTGTAGCTTCAGTGCAAGGAGACTGAGGCTAGAAAATGTGCTTAATATAGAAACTCAGGGAGCTTCGGGTTCTGGGCCCTAGCCATCGTGTGATGCTAAAGAGTGCAGGACCTTGGAAAGGTCACTTCACCGTGAAAATGGAAGCAGAAATGCCTGTGTATCTCCTGTTGCTGTAATGAGGATGAACGTCTATGAAAAGCCTTCGAAAATGACACCAAGAAGAAAAAGTGTCACTTCATGTAAGACGTGACTAAGAGAGCTGCGATTTGCTTTCTCCTGCCTGAGCTGAGAGAGAAAGGAGGTGTCTTGGACTTCTAAACCATCGAGCTCCTGCTGCTTTTTCTCTTTCCTGCAGAAAACAAAGGCCAGTTTCAATACTTGACCCAAGGAAGTACCTAGAGAACCGAGGTAGGGAAAAGGAATTGACTGACTGCTTTTTCCCTTTATTTTATTGTTGACACTATTGCAGATGTCCCCATGCCTGCATTTTGTAAAAGCCTCGCAGTGGCTTCTTACTCTTTAAGGCCATTTAGTGGAGAGAAGAGGAGGAAATTTTACTGGTAGAAAGATTAAGGAATATGAATATTATTGCTTGGCTTTAAAGGCAAATGGAAATATTCATAGACTATTAGAAGCTTCAGACATTGGACTAAATCTACTTAAATTTTGTAAAGAAGAGTATCTATATTCAGTTGACTGTATAGAAAATCATATGACACATTTATTTATGAATCTATTGGAAAAGTTACATAGCAGAGTAGTCAGGTATGAAAATTGACATGGATTCAAAAAATCACACTCAATAAAAACAAGCAACCAAGGAAAGATAGAAATTATGACCTAGAGCATTAGCGCAATACTTCCTCAGCTAACTTATAACCACTGCGTTGAAGAACAGCAGTAGTTATCATGACACTTTGCGTGTATGTCGACACTTCAAAGTCCATAAATTCACAGTTTTAAAAACCATTTGTAAAGGGAATGACAAGCAGTATCTGGGAGGAATGAGTTACCAGTTTGGGAGGGAATATTTTGCAGTTCCATGACTGATTTTTCTAAAGGCTGACATAGTTGCAAAGGAATGATTTCTGATTCACTTTTATTTTGAAATAAGATTGGGGTGAAACCTAACTGTTTTTTAAAAACTAAGCTCCTTTGGACTGTAGAGGCTGTTCATGATTGGGTTTGGTGTTGGTTTGCTCGGGTGTTTGTTCATTCTCCATAGGTAACTGAGACTGAGGGAGGGGACAGGACGTGTGAGCGGAGCTTCCCACACTGCTTTCCTGAGTGCTTCCGATGAGGGCCATGTGTGCCCACCCCAAAGACCCAAACTGGACTTAATCTTACCAAACAGAAAATCCTCCAAGGTCTAGGTCAAAAGGAAGCCATGTGTTGGTAGAATAGATGCCTAAGGCATCCCTGCCATGTTCCTTCTTGTCTTTTCACGGTTTATTGAGGAAGCCGCTGCTTGCATCCCTGGCCTCCCATGGTCTCACTAGGTCCCGTTCTACGCCCATTTTCCCTCCAGCCCAAATGAGGGCAGAGTCCTTTTCTATGTCTGTTCTCAGTACATCTGAAAATACAGGTTTGCACTTTCAGAAAGTTCTTTATGAAACACTACACAAACCAAAAAGGAAACACAGGCAGTTCAAGGTCCTTAGCTGTGTAAAGGCACAACATGAAGATTTCTAGGTTTGTGAAAGTCAATGAAGACAGGAAAGCACTGGATATAGGATCTTTTGAGCCCAAGATAATTGCTCCCCACTCACAGGCCGGATGACTAGTATAGCCGTGCCTTGTTCATCCCTCCCTCCCCCCACCCTGTCCCACCACTTGTCTCCACTGATAAGAGCCGTGATGACACCCAGGAGCAGTCTTCCCCAGCCGTGTCCTCTGTGCAAGGCAAACGCCAACTCCTTTTCTCTGAGCTCATCACCTCATACTTGTTAGGCTGTTCTAATAGCTCAGGTTTTAGAGCTGGTACGCCATTCATTTGCAGGCTTCAGTGATGGGCAACCATCTGAGGAAGGCCCAGCAAATAACCTAGTCATCTGATTCAGTTTAGAATGATTTTAAATTTTCGGTCTTACCACCCTGTTGTGATGAAAAGGCAGATGCAAGAATGGTTAACTCTCTTTGCAGCATGATTACGTGCTTTGAAAACACTATAGCTCTTTATAAATTATAAGCCTTTTCTCTCCCAGGATACTGTGGTGCCTAAGTTCCTATTTAAATTACTGTATTTGGTCATATCATTAAAGGATATTACATTGCAATAGTTTACCAAGGAAAGTGACATAGTAACACAGTAGGGATTTGTCTGTGAAAACGGTTCCTCCTTGAAGGAGGGGAAATGTAGTTAATAGAAAGGCGGTGGGCCAGGTGGCTCAGTTGGTTGGAGCTTCAACTTGAACACCAAAAGGATACAGGTCTGATTCCTGGTCAGGGCACATACCTAGGTTGTGGGTTCGATCTCCAGTTGGGGTGTGTATGGGAGGCAACCGATCGATTTCCCTCTCACATTGATGTTTCTCTCTTTCTCTCTTTCTCTCTCCCTTCCTCCCTCTCTAAAATCAATAAACATATCCTTTGGGTGAGGGTTAAAAAGGGGGGAAATTGAAGGAAGACCTTGCTGAGAGTGAGGGGCTGTTAGAGAGGACTGCGGGGAAGAGACATCGGTGCTGTGAGCAGGTGGCGTGCACGAGAGTCCTGGGGGCGACGGGACAGTAGGTGGAGATGAGGGAACCAGGAGGTGGGGTTATAAAGGGGCTCAGAGACACGGAGATCCAGAAAGAAACACCAGCCATGTCACACTTCTGCCTAGGTCTGACCGAAGTCCTTGGGAGAGTCTGTTTTTTGTTTTTGTTTTCTAAAACCACAGTCAGCATATCAATAATTTACAAATTTGGAAAGTTCAACAGCATGTTTAAGTTAAAGGAAGCATGACGTATAATAAGATGGAGAAAAAGAACTAAATGTAACCACAATACAAAAATATTCAAAAACGTGTGCGTTTAAAAAAATGTCTGTCTTAAAGTAAAATGTCCCCTTTGGCATAAATCATTCTTGGGAATGTTCACAGTTGCTTTGAGCAAAATAATGAATTTTTCTTTTACATGAATAGCGAAATCTGGGCAGTTAAATGGCGTCAGGAGACCCTGACACAACCCTGAGTGTTAAAAAGAACAAAAGGCAGTTGTCTCCAGCGTGAGCAGGATGGCAGGTATAGCACCGACTGAATCCTGCCTGGCTGCCCCCACATGCGACACATCCAGTCTGCCCTCTGCTAGGTCTGTGCGCGCGCTCAGGAAATCAAGTCTAATTTTCACACTGGGCAAAGGAAACTTTAATTAAAAGATGACATATTTTAAAATCCTACAATACATCCCCTTTCCCAAGTGAGGCTCCCCGGACTCTGACATTCACAAAGTGTAACACACCCGAATTTTACACACTCCCTGGGAGCCCCCATCTCAGCCATGGTCACTCTCACTGTTGGTCACTCTCACTGTCAGCCACTTGCTTCCGGGCAATTCGCAAAGAGGCCCCTCCCTCTTCCCCCACACTGCCTACTGGCCATGCCAAGATTCATCTTTCTGAGCTCAGATCTGGCCACTCCTCCCCTCAGGAAACCTTTGTCCTCTGATGTCTGAAACCCTAACCCACCCCTTAACCCCATGTGGACCTGATACCCCTGTTTTCCAGACCACAAATGAGGTCATATTCTGACAATGGAATTTTTGTAAGATATTACTTTATTTTCACAATAAGTTTAAAAAGGGACAAACATCAAATCACATTTGGCTTTGAGTAAAGTGACCAGTGTATTGACAAGGACAAACTGACAGTAACTGAGTCCAGGACACCCAAGGAGAAAGCCTCACCTGGTCTGCTCTGCGGGTCTGCCCCCCAACACCTGCTCTTCTTTGAACACCTCCAGGCTTCCCACCTGTGAACTCTGAGGCCTGGTGCTCTCCTCCTCGCCCTGTTCCCGCCCGAGGAAGAGGAGGGCCCTCTTCCTCCCCCACAGTCCTCACCAGTACCACCTCCGTAGGGGGGCCTGCATCTGCCCCCTCACCAAAGGAAGTGGATGCCTTCTGCCTTCTCTCCAAGAGCACATTACCTGCACTTCTGTGGCAGCACCTTATTACAAGACAGGTCTCCACGGGGTTCGTCTTCTTTCCCTCGTTAAACAATAGGCTCCGTGAGGAATTTCTTGCTGTTCGGAGATCATTGCCTCTCTCGGCAGGGGCTCACTCAAATCTCTAGCGCCTCCCAGTCCAGGGAACTGAATTCAAACTTCGGGATGCCGGCTGATACAGGCAGGGCGGGGAAAGCGTGTCATCCGGCTGAACTGGGATGTCAGACCACTGTGTTTGAAACAGGTCTCGTGTCAAAGACGCGCAGAGAGCCCGAGTCACAGTGACACTGTAGCAGTCACAACCCTCATGATCTGAAAGGTGTTATTTGGCCCTTTAAGTTTCCCTGGGCCTCAGTGCTGATCGGGGTCTGAAGTGTGAAAGTCCGCTGGAGATAAGCGGCGTCCCTCTGTTCAAGGGGTCAACCCTTTCTCACCTAATCTGCTTTTTTTCTTTTTGGCTGTGATTTCAATAAGCCATTGGAAATACCTTGAATCCAAATGTCTTACATGGAAACTATAAATGTCAACATGTGCCCTTCTCAAGTTTGAATTCTTCCTTTAGACATTTCGTTTCATTAGCATCTCATTATACAATTTCACAGTAAAGAAAAATGTTTTATCTGAAGAAAATACATCTTAAAGCAATGACCTGTTTCTTCTTTCTGAAGCGACAGCGGCAGGCTGCGTCCAGCACAGGTGGCACCACACACGGCCGTTTCACTGCCTGCTCACATCTGTGGCCATTAGCTGTCACACTCAGCCTCCCGCCGGCAGTACACGTGCAGTCAGTCCTGCCTGGCCCGCAGTGAGTGGTCAATAAATAGGTGGTAGCGAATGAGTGTATTCTCTTTACACCATTTTTGTGGAAAGTAAGATTTAGTTCTGATTTCTGTTATGTAAATCAGCACACAGAGCAATAGAGATTATAAGTAAATTGCCCCAAATTAAAAAAAAAAAAAAGTCTATTACCCAGAGAGCAGCATCCCCCTAAGGATGCTGGATTACAAGTTTCTCTCTGGCACGTTGGAGTGAATAGCAAGGCGTCATCTCTCGGCTACTAACGGTGTGCAGGGTGCAGTTAAGCAATGCTGTCTGTATTTTAAGTACTCTGAAACCACATACTTGCTGGACCTAATTTTTACAACTTCTAGGCCAGAAGCCTAGTTATGTGACTTGTCATGTTTTCAGAAGTAGGTGTAAAAACAGTTTGTTCATTGAGAAAGAACACTCACAGGATTGTCCAGTTTGCTTTCACATGTGACAGACAGGACACTCTGTCCTGCAAAGACACCCTGGGTCCCTTATTTCTATTTATCCAGCAGACTAGTGAGCCCAATCTGTAGATTGCAACAGGAAGGGAACTGACGAGGCAAGCAGGGCTGAATTTGCAACAACTGGCAGAGACAAACTAACTCAAAGTGCAGCATTATTCTGCCACGGTTCTGAAGCTGACTGTTGAAATGTTAATGTGGCTTTCAATGATTAAAATAGTACATATCCTGAAACTCAGGCGAAATAGAATTGTTCTCTACTTTCTGAGCTAAAGGAAGCCTCCACTGCATTGCTGTTTGCATAACTGGAGTCTCTGGAGGTCCACCCACCCTCCATGTCCCCCAGACATGTGGACATCCCCACCGACCCTGTTGTACATTTCCCTCCACCTTTGGGAGCCCTCCACAAAAGCCACCTCATCCTCTAAGCAATCAAATCAGTATATTAAGCAAATGAATCGTGTGGGTCCCTCTGAATCTTGTAGAAATTCTGTGTATGAGCCCCGGGAACAGTAACTTGCCTTCCAGGATATATACACAAAGATACAAAATGTTTCCTATAAATTCAAACAATTCATGGCCCTCTTGGTGGCCAGCCAAGAACTTCAGGGAACCATTTCCTGGCTCTTTGCAGGTACTTCATGCATTTTAACCATCAACCCCCGCCTCCTTTGGCTCGCATAAACACATGGCAACTTCCATATTCTTCTTTTCCAAATACAGCTCCCCTGTTCCAATACAATAGACCTGGTGCTTCAGAATTCACAGGACAGCTAAGAGTAAACATCATTTTATACACTCAGACAAGAGACCCAAAGCTACTAGAGAGCCCATAAACAATGATTTTAAAGACATGTGAATGTGGTCAGCTACCAATGTCAACAGGCAGTTTCGGAACTGTTGCCAGCCCCCAGTGCGGCACTGGGAGCTGGTCCCTCCAGCTCTCAGCCTTCGCAAAGTCAGCCTGCACACCCGCAGGCCCGGGCTTGGGGTGGACCTGGCAGTTCCCCTGCTTGCCAGCTCTGGGTCAGCAGGAGACCTTTCTCTTCAGCCCGAGCCCTAAGCTCAGATTTACTTCTTCCCTACCTTTACCTTCCTCCTAAGATCTGCTGGAAGAGTTTTAAAGGGACTAAAGGGCAAGGCTGCAGCCTGGCTGAGAGCATCAGGAAAATACCGCCTAGTTTCAGTCAGTCACTGAGGATATCAAAAGGCACCATTAGCAAACTGGACCTTTTAACTTCAAGCAATACACATTACGATTCTACCCAGTTTTCCTTCTGTTTCCCAGTGAAAAAGAGGGCTCACTGGTACCTCCCAAGCCTAAGGCTGCACACCGCTCCTCACCCAGGGACTCTGCGGCCAGTCAGCACTATGGTTCTGAGTTGTTGAGTTGTGATCCTTCGTAAACAAATTAAAACATCCCTATTACATGTTGGGAGATTGGCTATTTGAGGTGAAAGAAAAAACAATACTGTCATGGCTAAATAGCTTTCATGAATCATGTACTGCAGCTTAGCAAAGAAAAAAAAAAAGCCCATTTTACCACTCCTTAATCCGGCGTCAGCAGCATTGTAAACTTAAGCGTGCTTTAAAAACAAAAGCATCGTTGCATTCCCTCCCCGCACATTAGCTTCACCTAGCAACTGTTTAATTAGACTTCATCTGACAGCTAGCTCTGAATTCTGAACTTGGATCCCAAAGGCACCCATGCAATTATTGCTCATGCATGAATTGTAAAGTTAGAGAAGAGCATTTAACTAGCCTGTCACAGACACAGTTTTGGTCAGGTACCTGGATCTGGCCGAACAAACACTTGATCCATTTCCTGGTGGAGCTGTTACAGGTAGTTACAAGCTTCTTCAGTTTCCATTCCTCCCCGCCGCGCTGTGTGAAAGCAGTAGACAGTGGTGGCTGCGAGCAGCTGATGGCACACCCCAGATCTAAAGCTGTTGTTTCAGGCTTAGAAACTTCCCGTTAAAGCCCTTGAGTTAAAGGAGCATCGTCTTTCTGGGTGAGGCATCATTAGCGGCCAACACGGCTGCTTCTTTGAGGCAAGCCACGATTTCAGTTCTGCCTCAGCAACTCTTCAGAGGATTCTGCTTCAGCGAGTAGAGGCAGCATCCTAGCAGTGTGTCTGAAATCATCCCAAGGAAGCATTAACATTCAAAAGGAGTACGGGGCGGAAAGCATCACAGGGCATTCCCACACCTTTTCCAAACCAAAGCCATAAACCCACTAGTGTTCTGCTTCTCCCTATTGATTGCTGATACTGTCCCTCTTTGGGGATGACAATTAGCACCTTGCAGCCACCATATCGATTATGGTTTATGACCTTCAGGACAATTTAATTAATGGGAAGACTTCTAGGGAAGGGCATCCACTTAGCATTTGGGAGATGAAAAAGAAAAAAGACTGTTTTACCTAAAGAAAAGCAGCAATTATGGGATGCCAAGAGAAAAAACAACAATGAAAAAAGAACAAAATTTTATTTTCACCACCTGTTTGTAAATATGCTAGGCTTAGGTTGCCTGCCCTTGGCCTGCATAACTGTGACCTTGGCAGATTCCCCACCCCACACAGGCCATCTGAGACCCCTTGATGCATAATGATAGACCTTTGACGAGGGGAAGTTGTTTTAATTCTACAGATAGTAGTTCCATGGCGCAATACTTAAACTATTCTCCTTGGATAGAGTGCCTAAGTAAATTTAGAAAATACTTTAGAATAAAATTTATCTTTTTACAAAAAGTGGTTCTCTGGAAAGGATTCTGCATAATCCTTCAGATGCAGCATCCTTGGTTTCTGGCAACTCACCATTTTCTTTGTTAAAGTAGAGGCATAGTTAGCGACAACACCCACCCACCAAATGATGGGGTACATGGTATTTAAAGCTCACTCTGACTGTGCCCGTCAGCTCCGCTGTCTCTTCAGCTCTTGTGAGAAGTCAGCCCTTACCCTGTAGCTTTAGGGGGCTAGAACACAGCTCATTTTCTAAGAGGAAAAACCCACATGTGCTAACAACAGAAAACAATCCTAGATAGGCCTCAGACCCCAGAAAATTCAGTTGCTAAATGTTAGACTCCAAAAGTAAGAATCAAATGCTTGACATTAGAACCTAACCTCAAAAGGACAGGGAGGATTTTTTTTTCCCTTTATGTTTTCTGGATTTTTAACTGCATTTCCTTTCCAGTTAGTTTTACTCACGGTATTTTCACATACGCACACACTCACTCACAATACAATGGGACAAATAAAATCCGATACAGAGCAGTATCATTTAATACAAACGGGTATCCTCAGTGCTTCTCAGCAGATGGTGCTGGTAGATGGAGTGCCCTGTCCCAGTAATGCCAACAGAGGGTGGCTCAGGGAGCATTCTGACCCCACCCTCCCTTATGTACTTGTCATTCCATGGGGCAAGAAGTCACTCTAGTTAGAAACAACTGGCCCTGCCCAGGAGGCCTGCTCAGACACCCTTTCAGCCTGTAGACTCGAGAGGTAGAAGGGAACACGAGCGGACGGAGGCTGTCCTCTAGCTGCTCTGCAGGTCGAAACCATCCAGAGAGATGAGCGCCTGGCCTATTTTGAAAACTCTCCAGAGAAGCAGGTTCCGCAACCCCCTGTGACAACTTCTGTTTAAATTAAGTCCTCCATTTGCTTATTTAGTCTAAATAAGCATATTTTCTTCTTTCATTCTACCTTCCCTGCAAAAAGTCAGTCACAAACCTCCACAAAATCTTGTGAGAACGCTCTTCCCCAACAGAAGCTGAACTAGGTGAACCAAAAATTACTGGAGGGAGATCTGCTACCAAGATCTTGCTGCCAAGTTTGCATATTTCTTTTATAAGACAATTACAATTGGAATTATTGGAACAGCCCTTCCCCCATGCTGTTACACTGTGTGAATCATCATGAATCATGAAACAATGAGGAAGAATCCAGTTCTTTGAATATTTCATAGCAGCTCTTAGTTCTTTCGTCTTTAGTAATCTTTAGAGCTCTTCTCTGAATTCTTCCTTGGATTTCTGCTCTCTGGTCCAGCTGTAAAGCGGGAAGCCTAGAACATTCCGAGAGCTGTGCGAAGCTCGGAGTCACGTGGAAGTGTGATGGAATGGTGATTTCACAGCACACCGGCTGCGCTTGCCTTTTCCGGTCTGATCCCGGCGTTGTTCCTGCGCATCAATTCAGCTCTTCTTTTCAAGCACTCAACATAATGACTTAAGATCGCTAGAAATCTACTTTAGGAACTTTTCCCATGTTCGCATTTCAAGTCTCCCCTTTCATGTGCTTTAGGTTACAACTCTTTCCTAAATGCCCCACGCTGCACTTTTCCGTAAGGAAATAGATGGTGAATACGAAAAAGGCTTTCATGAGCCATCAAGCTTTATCCTACCACAGGCTGTGTTACTGTTATCTCCACCCTTGTGTTTCTTTCTGACTCTGCCTAATTCTCAGAATAAAATGGAATCAATTCTTGGTATAATCTTCAAAATATGAATACGATTTTCTTTTCATTTTCATCACAAGATCCTTTGTAAATTTTTTTGTCTTCTTTTGTGTAGATTTTTTCCTTTTACGTATTCAAGAAACGTTAAGTTCACTCACTGAGTGTCAGATATGTTCTGTATTAGGTGTTGCAAAGAATAAGACATGCGGGTCCTAGCTCGCTGCTGAAGTTGGCTCAGGCTGTGCACTGCCCAGCTCTAGCAGGCTCCCTGGTGAGGGCCCGAGGGACTGAACTTCTGGCAATGGCTGCTGAGCTTCTTGACTAGTTCACCTTCACTGTCTCCCACTTCCTTACCTCCCATTAAATGCTCCTGGAGCAGACAGCTGAATTATGTCCTCGACTGTCTATGGAACCTCATTTCACAGGGTCATCTGTGGCTTCTAGCTGTCTCAAGCTAAAAAGGAAAAACACCTTCGGCATTTATCTTCCTTGCTCTTCGTGGTAACATTGGACATGGCTGACCACTCTTTTCAAGGAATGTCCAGATAAAAGAGTGTGCTGGGTATGACAGAATGGCAGGGAGTGGTATCTCAGCCCTTACACCCCTCTCCCCCGGTGTCCCCTTGGTGCCTTCTCCCTTCAGGGTCTCTCATTACTCATGTAACTACCAGCAAATGTGAAATTTAGGGTGGAAAAACAGGCTAAAATACACCCTAATGAGTCCGCTTGTTTTAATTCAGAAAAAAGAAGTGAAAGTCAATTTATGTGTATTATTTTTATTTTTCTCTCTTCTTAGTTTAAAAAATGTCATATACTATAACATTTTTAAATGAAGATTAGCTCGATTTTCAATCTCCACTTGATTTGCCAGGTCTAAGTATATGATTAAGTATATTTACCCACTCAGCTATCTTCACAGGTCAGTGGAGCTATGGGGAAAAAGTGCAAGGGAACACTGGGGAAGGTTTAATAATATTCATGCCGAGCCTATCAATTAGGATCTACATCCAAGAATTATTAGAAGCAAGCAGGTTAAAGTCCAACTGCAAATTGGAAGCCTACTGGTCTGATCTTTTCTTGAATGCACTTCTGCACACATCACATCCATGGTATGTGGAGCGCTCAATTAGTAGTTGGTGAGTCTGGAGCAGAGAAGTATTCCAAAGGAAGATGACGAACAAGCAGCACTGCAACTCGGTGCCAATCTATCTGAAAAAAGCATGTAATACTTGTGAGGGTTACAAATGACCCAGCAAAACCAACAAGTTTGTTCATCTTTCCTTGGTAAGTCAAAAATCATAGAGCCTGTAGGAAGGAAACGCATCACGCCCACGGAAAAGCCAGTGTCCAGTCCTAGGGAGAAGCAGCTTCACCAAACGCCCCACAATAGTTCTATTTAGAAACAGTATTGGCAAAACTTTAGTTATTAATTCTAGTTGTAGTTTGAAAGGATAAGAGCATCACTATGGATTATTCACAGTTCAAAGGAAATTCATACTGAGGAATTAACTGCCTGGTGGGTAAATTTATTCTTCCAAAATGACTGGTACAATAAACAATTTTTTAGTGACTTTGAAATACTTAATGCCTTTAAGATGTTCTGTAAAATACTAATTAGAGTTTTATACAAATCATCCTTCCAGATTTTTATGCTGTCGTTTGGGAACTATTGTTTCTTTCCACCCGACAGCTGCATGGTGGAGGGGAGGCTGTGCTTCACGGACAGTTGGAGGTTTAAGCAGCTGAGAACCTCGAGATGATTTAGAACATGACATTGAATGTACCCGAGAATTACTGACCCTTTCATAGCTGGTACATTCTGGAACTAAAACTCTTGCCACTTAAAAATCAATTTGAAAAAACTTAGAGGTAAAAAATAATCACACAGAGCAGTTAAAAAATCCTTGTTAAAAAACTTATGAAAAGCCAATCTCAATTTCTGAGACTTACACTTGTAGAAATGGCGGAAAGGAGGCTGAGCAAATGGCAGGAGGCAGGAGTTGTGATATTATGGCTACTGAGTGCCGGCTCCAGCTGCCTCAGTGTGACATCTTATAAACGAGGCGGGCAAGTTGCTGCTTAAAAAGTATTTAACTTCATGAATATTCCAATATTTCACTGGGGTCACTCAAAAGTTCTAGTGATATTATCTAAAAAGTCAGATATTATGGGTACACCTTTCTCTTTATTTCTATGTTCCAAACTGGTAGGAGGCCTACCATCTACAATTCTGCCTATAAATAATGTATCTTTTATATTTATATATATAGTCATGTACAAATATTATAAAAATCATCTGTATTTGTTATATAATATTAAATGACCTCAGGACCTTGTTAAGGATGCATATTTGAAGGTCCCAGGCCCAGCTTAATTAATTCAGTAAGTCCAAGAATCTGTATTTTGAATAAAAAAATTGCATCATTAATAGTGTAGGGCATTGAAATCTACACATTGAAAATGATATAGGTACATTTTTTTTCTTCTCCTTGATTGTTTGGCCATAGTAGGTATTTTAACTCTGTGAGGGAAGAGCCTTAAGCTTTGAAAAACGGATTAAATCCATGAAAATGCATATACCCTGCTTTGAGAACCTCTGCCTGCAATTCCCATTCAAAGTACATGCATCTGCTCTTCCTCCCATCCTACCTCCCTCCCCTTTTACCTGCATGAAAATAGTGGGAAACAATGTCCAGAATAAACAATGACCAGGAAGAGGGAAACTTGCACTGTTTCTGGGAGAGCAAGGCGAATGGAGGAGTGCTGGACAGGGAGCAGAGCTTAGAAGGCCTGCGGAGAGGGTGACAGCTGCTGAGGGGCTGGCAGCTACAAAGCAGGTGACTGTCCAGCAGGGAAGACTCAGGTCAGGATGAGACACGGGGCTATAAACAGGAAGAAGTGGAAGGCCTAGGGACAAATGAGTGACCTCACTGCCGCCCAAGGCTGTCGAAGTAACTAGTGGGCTAGGAGTCCTGATGTACCTCTTAGGAGGGCCGGTGGCACTGAAGATTGAGCTGAATTATCACTTATGATACAGGAGGAGAATAGAGAATGGCAGCACTGATTAACTGGGCGAGAGATGAGGTCTATTTGTTAATAAGAAAATAACAAGAGACATGAAAAAGGCAACTGTTTAAATTCCATCCTCCCTGGGTTTAGACCTGGGAGAAAAGGGCAGGCCACAGGGTCGCCACTTTTCACTAAAGCGCCTCCTAAGCAATTCGATTGTTCAGCCTTGTGCATATTGTTTGACTGTGTCAATTTCATTTTGTAAAAATTGGCGTAACATAAACAAACCATTGAAAAATAAAGAAAAACCTTTCTTGAAATCCAGGCAAAGAGTCTCTTATGATGACACCTTAGGTACCAGCAGGAAATGACTGGGTAATTCTCTGAGGACAAGAGTGTCCTCAAATACCCAGAATTCCCCTTAAGGGCCGTGGTCTATTCTGCATCTAAGTAAAGCTGATCCTTCTCAGTCCCTCTCAAACATCTTATGCACACTTAACACGTGATTTCTTCTAATTGCCTGCAGTGCAATAAAATCTAAACTATTGCCCTAGTTTTCCCGTGTTATGCAGCCATCATCTGTTTTCATGTTTTCTATTTATTTATTTTTATAGCCAACTTCTATTTAATTCTTTATTTATGTGTATGTATTATTCCCCATTAAATTTCAGAAATGTTTGAAGAAAGCTATGAACTAGAGGTAGCAGGAGATCACTTATCTTACGTATTCAATGAATTTTCCCATTGCTGATCTAAAAAAGGCCAAATGTACATACTTGTTTTCAATATCTGAGGAATAAAATCTTTTTAGAATGGTTTAGCTAAAGCACTAGGTACCATGTTTAACCTTTAAAAAAAAACCCTGTGTCTTTTATAAACTTTATTTTGCAGCAATTATACATGGACAAATAATAACATGTACTCAAATATGTTTCATGTATGTTAACACAAAGATGAAAATGCTGCATGGTAAATTAGTAGGGATGGAATACAATTTAGGGACATTTTTCAAAGAGCTTCTGAAAAAGGCAATTCTTCATTTCAAATGCTCAAGAATAGCACCGTTCAAACAGCCCGAGCCAGAGCAGGTACCAGCCAAGGCTCACTTCCATTTGCTTTCACCCTCATGAGAATGCCCTTCAGCTTTATTCTCAGAAAGGGTCCTTGCCTTTGTTCCACACATTTTTCTTAATTCAAAAGTAGATGTGGGATCAATTGAGAAAAATGAACATCCGGTGTTGCCAGTGGCCCTGCAGTTGGCGTTGCATATCATGCACAGGGCAAGGGGCTTGGGTCAGATGCCAATAAGATATGCAGTGGACCAGGTATTACTAGTGTGTAAGCCAAGAAAAGCTGTGCTTGCAAATGGGAAAACGATGAAGAAAAATCTCTCTATTGTTCCCTGTACATGCCCACGTTCTTGGACCAAGTCAGAATAGCCTTGTGGTGCTGTCTGAAGATGAATGGCTATTCATCCTTAACAGCCTCCCCTTCCCTGGGCCTGCCTTTGAGAGTTAGGCTCTGTGATCCGAGGTGAGCTCTGGCTGGCTGCTAGGACACTGCCTTGCTTTCCCTCTAGGGATGGGTCCATTTCTGGTCTGCGTACCTGATTACAGTTTCTTGCATCACTTTTTTCAAAAGCCTTTCTCACTCTATAGTCCCATCACCTCAAAACCACAACTTTTTCTAAGCCATTTGTTTATGTAGAAGAATAAATCGCCTTTCTCCCTTCACGTCTACCTGGCTCTGGAAACTAAACATGCCGAGGAAGGCCAATGAAACGTGTTTTTGCAGCTCCGATCAGCAACCACTCTTTTTATGTCTTCCTGATGCCCAGCGCCACAAGAGCAACGGTGAAATAGTAGTGATGATGCTGAGGGGGATAAGTAGCATCACTCCACAGACACTATAACAAAGCTCAGCAACCTTGGACCTTTGGTCTTCTTAGAGTTTGAACCATAAAATGGTGAGAATTGGGCCTTTATATATGTTTTTAATCCAGTGAAAGGAAGTGTGTGTGGGTGTGTGGGTGTGAATTTGTTCCA
Organism: Macrotus californicus; assembly: GCA_007922815.1. NCBI lineage: Eukaryota > Metazoa > Chordata > Mammalia > Chiroptera > Phyllostomidae > Macrotus > Macrotus californicus. The sequence goes on from VMDR010006136.1 coordinate 33,981, forward strand.
TCTGGGCTGTAAGATGCTTGAGAATAAAGGAGGCTGGGTCCCCTCCTAATTCATTTCTCACTTGGCTGGCTATGGCACTGGCATACATCACAAATGCGCCTAACGCCTTCACTCTCTGTTGCAAATTGTCCTGGGTAAATATCGTAGTCACATTTTTTCTAGTTGTCTTCTCCTGCAAAAGCATTGTCGTACCTGGCTGGTCATATTAAAGTAACTCTAACCAGGCATAACCATTCATTACTAGCTTCCAACCAGTAATCTTCATTGTATCAGTCAAGATAGGTTAGATAATGCTGTGATTTAAAAAAAAATTCAGTGGCAGAAAATAACAAAATGTATTTCTTGGTACAGGTTCATGAAAGGTCATTTGGGGATTCTGCTCCAATGTCATCTTTATACTCATTCTGAGACCAGACAGAGGCCAGTCTCCCTGTGACATGGAGGTAGAGGGAAGAGAGAGCGTGGGAAACCACGTGCTAGCTCTTAAGCCTTGAGCTCTACCAAGTGGCTTAAACTGCATCGGACAAAGCAAATCTCACGGCCACATTGGAATTGAATAGGCTGAGAAATGTGATCCTTCCTAGGAAGGAACATGCAACATTGTCATAAGGGATGTAGTCTACCCCTGCATTCAGTAGAGTTTCACCCTTTATGTGGTGAATGTCCATAGGTTATGCCCCCACAGTAACCTTTCTGCGGCACACGCTGGCCCCCACCTCAGCACCCCGGAGCTTCCTTTTGCACCCGTGCTATCTCCCACGTAGCCCTTGCTCCAGTTCCACCTGATCTCGGTCTGATCTCCTGCTTAAACTGCCTCACCTCCATTTGGCTTTCAGTCTCAATTTACATTTTGATGCCTGGGTTCATTTGGTTTCTTTATCCTCTAATCTCTTGGATCCCCTTTTGGATTATGTCTTGTTGCCTTTGTAGCTCAGTGCAATAAGGCAGTTTATCGAGCATGTGGCCTTCCAACGCAGTCCCAGACTCTGGATCTTTCCTAATGGGCAAAGTCACAGTCAGACACTTCCGGGTCCACTCCCCAACCCTGGCTGCTGACCTAATGGGTCAGGTATCATACTCAATGCCATCTCAGGATATATAATATTATTGTCTTAGTTTTATAGCTACAGAGACAAGGTTTTAGGATGTGAAGTAATTTGCTCAGGAACACAAAGATCACACTTAACATAATTTTGCTCAGCTCTGGCTCTTCTGCGGGGCCTCAGGTAGATACACGGGGCAGTGTCTCAGGATAACTGAGGTTCGACAGGAGCCTCTGGAGAAACAATGATACTCATTTCTTCATGGGCAGGGGAGGTGGATGTAGTCACAAAAGAGACTGCATCAAACCTGGAGCGCGAGCTTTGCCCCTTCTGGTCTGCGGAAATGTGTCCTTGCAGCAGGCGAAAGAGCGAGGCCTGGGTGAGTCTGAGAGTGGGTGGGGGGCTGTGAGCTGGGTCTGCGCAGGATGACAACCGACCGGTTCTTGAGGGTGAGATTCTCAGAGAAAAGTCACTTAGGCACCCCCCTTTTCATAATTCTGACCTACTTGCAACATTTCAAAAATAATTATTTTTGTTCATCAGAGATTTTTTTGTCTTCCTTGTTCTCTTGTGCCATCTTTTATTGTTTTGCTTTTTTTCCCCCCTAAGTGGACAGCAACTGTGAAATGCTGGGAACAACCTGACCTTGGCCAACCCTTTCCTAGATGCATGTGGAATAAGAATTTTAAAAGAGCTGCAACACTTCTAATCAGGTAGTAGTGCCGATTTAAACTCCTGGTGACTCCACAAAGCATAAACAGTGTTTAAGTGTTTTGCTTCTTTGCTGTCCTCAGAGGGGAACATAAGCCTGATGACTTCCTGAGTGCAGAGGCAGAAAGTTCCTCACAGCAACAAACAAAGAAGCAAACAAACAAACAAAACAAAATAAAACAAAACACCCCCACACCTAAAGTCAGTGTTTGGGATAGGGACTGGCTGATTCACCTTCCCACGCATACTTAAGAGTTTTGAGGTTAATATGGGTCTAGAAGTGACCACTGTGTGGCAAGACCACTACTGAGCCGCTGAATTCCTTTGGTCCTTGGCCACCTGCCCCCACCTCTGACATGTAGGCAGTTGAACGTGCTCTTGAGTTAAAACTTTGCACTAGAAGTGGCTCCCAACTGAGTGCAGCACCGGGCCAAGGGTTGGTTGGGGGAACAGATTGTCTATCTTCTAAGTCCACAAAATTATTACAACTTCATTTAGAGAAGAAATTTCCATCGATATTTTTATGCTCAAATTTTATATTTTAAAATCATTTCTCAAAACTGTGCTCTAAATAGCTTGGAACTGAAAGACAGCTCCATGCTCCATCTCGGTGATGTTTTACTTTAGGAGGTATCAATAAATAAGGCTCTCAGTGTTTTGCTGCTTTAAGAATGTTGAGTTTATTTCACGAAGGATATTTTTAAGTCCCAGGCTACACATTATAAGCAGAATGCAAACAAGCTGCAGTTTGGAGGAAAGCTTACATAATTTGGGGCATGATCATTCATTCAAAGCAGTGAAATCTGCTATGGAGAGAAGAGGATTGAGAGTTACCCGAAGACTCCTGAACCCTTTGCTTTGTGACCTGTGGGAGGCAAAGTAGTGCAAAGATCCTAGAGATCTGCATTCGTACGGCAGCTGCGGGGCAAAGTTAGCCTAAGCAAGCTACCTCTCGGGTCCCACTTTCCCTAGCTGTTAAATTAAAGAGGTTATAACTAGACCTGAAATTCTAGGATTCAAGCTCTAATAGATACCCATAAGAAAGAAAAAGCATCACTGTTCTCCCATACGTGCATGAGCCTACCAGAACATGCATTCACCATCTCCATCAGGATAATTAGAGGGTGCGCAAGTCTTTCAAGAATGTCACCTTTCCAGGACCAAATGGTCTCACCAGCACTTCAGGAGGTAAATTAGAAGGAAATTTTCGTCTGAAGATAAGAGAGATTTCTTCAGTTTTCTTGGATGTTTTTCAAAAACATATTTTGCAGTATTGCCTTATGGATTGCTTCCCTCAAAGATAGATAGAAGGAATAGGGGTAACTCTTCATTACTATTTGCCTCAGGTCTTCACCTGCAGAGACAGGAGCCAGCTGTTTAGGTCTGAGCGAAGGCCCTGAAGCATAGCGAGAACTGGTAAGGGATATTTTCCTTTGTAGGAATTCCTATGCAGTTTTAACTTGTATTCTTGCCACTCTCTGGGCGTGAGAGAGTCAGATCTGTTGTGGATGAGGCATGAGAACAACTTCTGTACACAATCCTACATTTAAAATGGGAAATATCACCTATCCAGAAGTGTTTTCCATAATCCATTTGAGCGTCAAAATAGTTCAGTGTTGGCTTTAAACTAATCATTGGGAATTATATTGTTATTCTAAAATACTTGAGCTTTCTTCTTACTGTTCAATGATGGGGAAGAAAAATTCAATTCTACAAGCCTGTTTTCATAAACATGAAGAAAACCAATTCAAATCCATCATGATTTGAATAATTGGTTCAATTCAAACTTAGTGGCTGCTAATAGCACTGGCTGTGTTCCTTTCAAAGGTTAGTATTTCTAAAATGAAAATAAATTCAATGGATTTCAAGAAGAAGCATAGTCTGTGAATATCTAAATAAATAGTCTTTTCAGAGAGTAATTGGAAATCATGGCTTAAATCAATACTTCCGATGAAAAGTCCCTTATGATGCTTTGCTAGATGAATTTTACCATTAGGATTTCCTCATAAAACAATAGACTACCTATATTCGAGCATCCTCACCATTTTAAAATCTAGTCACATTCAATAGTGCAGTGTAATTTCAAAATTATTTCTATGCAAAAACTTTTTAGTTTGATGAAGTCCCATTTGTTTATTTTTTTCTTTTGTTTCCCTTGCCTGGGGAGATATAGCCAATAATAATTTTCTATGATGTCCAAGATTTTACTCCCTAGGTTTCCTTCTAGGATTTTTATGGTTTCAGGTCTAAGTCTTTGATCCATTTTGAATTTATTCTTGTGTGTAGTGTGAGAACGTGATCTAGTTTCATTTCCCTGCACATATCTTTCCCAACACCATTTATTGAATAAACTATCTTTAGCCCATTTTATGTGCTTGCTTCCTCTTTTGAGTATTAATAGACTATGAAGGTGTGGGTTTATTTCTGGGCTCTCTATTCTGTTCCATTTATCTATGTGTCTGTTTTTATGCCAGTACCAGGCTGTTTTGATTACTATGATATTGTAGTATAGTTTGATGTTAGGTAACCTGATTCCTCCAATTTCGTTCTTTTTTTTTCAGAATTGCTGTTGTTATTCAGGGCCTTTTGTAGTTTGCTATAAATTTTTAAAGTATTTGTTCTAGATCTGTGAATTGAGCCATTGGAATCTTGATAGGAATTGCATTAAATCTATAGATTGATTTGGGTAGTATTGACATTTTAATGATGTTAATTCTTCCTATCCACGAACATGGCATGTACTTCCACTTATTTGTATCTTCTTCAATTTCTTTCTTCAGTGTCTTATAATTTTTCACATACAGGTCTTTTACATCTTTGGTTAGGTTTATTCCTAGGTATTTTATTCTTTTTGAAGCAATAGTGAATGGGATTGTTTTCATTGTGGTGTTATTTACAATCGCCAAGATATGGAAACAGCCCAAGTGTCCATCAATAGATGAGTGGATAAAACAACTATGGGACATTTACACAATGGAATTCTACTCAGCAGTAGAAAAAGAAAAGAAAAGAAAAGAAAGGAATAGAAAAGAAAAGGAAATTTTACCCTTTGCAACAGTATGGATGACCTGGAGAAAGTTATGCTAAGTGAAATAAGCCAGTCAGAGAAAGACAAATACTATATGATTTCTCTCATATGTGGAATCTAATGAACAAACTGAACTAACAAGCAAAACAGAGACAGATTCATAGATGGAGAGCAGATGACAGCTAGTGTGGGAGGAGGCTGGGGGTGGAGAGATTGAGCAAGAAAGAGAAAGGACTCACAGACATGGACAACAGGGTGGTGATTGCTGGGGGGAGGAGGTACAAGGGAGCTGAATGGTAATAGAAAAATATAATAAAGATTATATATTTAAAATTTTTCTATTGTTAGCAATTGTCACTTGGTTTCTCCAATTTGCTGACCCATCTCTTAATGATCTCTAGAAGTCACTCAACCATTGTAGTCCATTCCTCAGTCAGCTTGGCCCTGTCCACAAATGACCCTCCATGGAACACATGATCAGCAAAATGTTAATATAAGTAATGTAGATAAAACTTTGCTTAAAAATTAAACCAATAGATTATAAACACATAAAAATGAGATCTAATGGGTGTCCAAGAGTTCATCATTATCATCAACATAGACATAAATCAATTCAAATAATTGTACTGTTCTCTTAGTTTCTCTGTGCCTGTATTCTTGCATATGTAACATAAGGATAATAATAGCATTTATCTATTTCCTAGGGTTTTATAAAAAGATTAATTAAATTTATATAAAACAGCTTAGACTAGTTCCTGGCACATAGAAGTATATGTGATAAAAATATAAGCATTATATAATGATAAATATTATTTTTATATTTTTCTTCTGATTGTACCAGTGATAATATCAATAGCACACCTTCCCATGAAGTTTCCAATTATAAAGTAGATTATAATTTTTCATTTCAGCATAAGTCTAGCAAATTAAATGCAAGTTTAATTTTAAAACCTCCTGCTTATGTTTAAGTTAGAATTGGGTCCCTAAAGAAACACTGAGCTCTATTCTGGGTCATTAACGTATATGTCATAGTTTTTTTAATTGAATTTTCACTGTGTGTCAAATACCTTAAATGTGCTTTATATGGGCCCTGGCCAGGTAGCCCAGTTGGTTAGAGTGTTATCCTCATACACAAGGTTGTGGGTTCAATCCTTGGTCAGAGCACATACAAGATGCAACCAATGGATGCATACATACATCAGTGGAACAGCAAATCAATACTTCTCTTTCTCTCCTTTCCTCTCTCTCTCTAAAATCAATACATTTCTAAAAATGTGCTTTACATTTAATAATTTATTTAATCCTTACAAATTAGGTATTGTTATCCTAATTTTGCTGCTGAGACACAGACTGGTTACATGACTTGCCCCATATTGCACAGCAGAGACTGATGAATGGGGGATTCAAGCAGGCAGCTGGCCTGCAGAGACCACTTGTTGAACCTCTAACTGCTTCTTGATATGGATGCAAAACTCCTTATTTCAATTCCCGTGCTAACACTATTATTGTACAATAATGGACAACTATTGCCTTCTATAACTCAGCAGAATTGCCCAAGTTTAGATTCTTTACAAGGGTCACAATTTTGTTTAATGAGCAAAGTATTACATAATATACAGTATGCCCTGTCTCTAATCATACCTTAACCCCCAGAAGGAGCCTTCTATCCTCCAGAAAGTCCAATATGGATTAGGGCAGGTAGAAGGCCCTAAATATTTGGACATAATGTGACACCTTCCCATCTGATTGCAAGTATCACCAAATTCAGTTTAAATGAGGTGATTTTTCTGCTTTTGATTTAGGGTTTGTCTTCCCGGCCAGTACTTCCTCCCTACACCATACACCTGGTCAAGTCTGCACTGAGTTAGCAGGACAGCTCACCCTGCCTCATAGAGCCATGTACTTTTCTATCTTGCTTTAAAAGAAACTTATCCCTCAGCCCTTGATGTGAATATAGGACTCTCCAAACAATGACAGCTTAAGAGTTGAAGTTGTCTGTTGTAGGGCTTTAAGAAATTCCAAGAATCCTTGAGTTGGGTAGCATGGCTAGTCATGGGTCTCAGGGAAACTTCCTTGCAGGGGTACAGTGTATTAAGTTAATATATTTAAACTATGTCTAACAGAGACAGCTATATGTAAACATGTAGCTCTCATTACATTCTACACAGAAGGTAGCTGTGGTATAGTCCAGGTGCCCCAAATTTCTACTCAATAGTTCCAGTTCCAATTTTGCCACTTTGCAGACTCTATAAATTTGGGTAGTTCACTAACCTTTCTGAGCCTCAGTTTTCTCAGACGTAAAATGAGCATAGATGTGCTCACCCTCACTATGCCATACAAGAGTATGTTCTTGCTTTTCACTTAATTCCAGAGAACACTTTAACAGTTGAGTACTGCTTTTAAAAGGCAAACGGTGTAAAAAGATAATGATGGATGAGAATCATCATTCTTGAAAGATAGCTTTTTCTTCCCTTTCTCCCCCATTTTCTCCTCTACCTGAGACTTTAACCAGTAGATAGAATACTCAGAAACTTGACAAAGGAGTGGAGCATTGAAAATGTCCATCAAAGAAATATGTGCCCTGCTAAAGGAGGAGTAAGACCTGTTAAGTGAAAACAACATGTGATGGGGTTAAGCACTGTAAGTCTCCTCAACCTCAATGGCAAGACGTGATAAACCCGAAGTGGCTGAGTAGGCAGAGGGGACGCAACTGAGAATTTAGAAGTCAGCAGTATGGGAGAATCTTGGGGAAGCATCTCCTTTTGGCTCGTGATCCTCTCAAATGTGAACTCATTTGAGTCCTGGACTCTTCTTCAGCTGCAAAACTGCCAGGGCTGCACAAGGGACAGTGGAAAACTCTTCTCTAATTCTATTATCAATGCACACTTATTTACTGACATTTAGGAGGAGATTTTATTTTATTTTTATTTACTTTTTATCCTCACCTGAGTACATACTTACTGGTTTTAGAGAGAGGTGAAGGGAAGGAGAGAGACAGGAAGGGAAACATCAATATGAGAGAGAAACATCAACCTATTGCCTTTCACTCACAACCCGACCAGAACTGAACCTGCAACCTAGGCATGTACCCTGACCGGGAATCGAACCTATGACCTTTCCATTTATGGTACAACACTCCAACAAACTGAGCCACACTATCCAGGACTGAAATTTAGGGGAAGATTTTAGATATAAAGAAAATGTTCCCTCTCCTATGGATTCAGTTTTCTGATTAAGCTTCATTCACTGTGGGAAGAGCCGTTTTCTTCTGATTCATTGTAACTGCAGGATCACCTTAGCTTGCATTACTTGTGATGGTTAAAGAGTGTGGATGAAAAAAACCTCCAAAAATATGAGGTGTCTTGGATAGATTAAGCACCGATAACTGGTGGTAGAAATGGGACTGCCCCAGGCAGTAGCTCGCTTCTCCCTTAGAGCAGCACTTACTTCCTGTCTGTGTTCAGAATTTCCTATTTTGTATTCTAATCAAGGGGCAGCAAACTTCCCATAGGGGACAGAGAGAAAATATTTTCAGTTTTGCAGGCCAGGCAGTCTTGGCATTCATGACTCAGCTGTGCTGGAGCCTAAACACAGCCAAGGATAATGCCCAAACCAAAGGACATGTCTGCATTCCAATAAAACTTTATTTATGGACACCAAAATTTGAATTATATGTCATTTTTAATGTGTCACAAAATATTATTTTTTATCTGATTCGCCACTCCCCCAAAACCATTTAAAAATGTAAAATCACCCAGAGCTCACAGGCCATACAAAAGCAGGGGGTGGGCCCAATATGACTCACAGGCCATAGGTCCCCTGCCCTTGTTTTAATTTAATTTATAAGCACTTTGAGGGCAACAACCATATTTTATTCATCTAGATGAATGATAATAAGATGCTTGATATCAGCAATGATTCTAAATGCTCAGAATCACAAGAATTTGCAAACCAGTACAAGGAAGGAGAAAGGAAGAACAGGAAAATAAATAACTGAAATGTCACATCCTTAAGAGTTGCTGAAAGTGGACTGTACTATCTGTGAGAACACTTCTCGGTCAGTTATTTAGAAACATTGCCTTTATTTTGTCCATTTAGAATTCAGGTCACAGTTGGGTGTAGATTGCTCAGCAGTGCTTCAAGAGGCTGCTGGGGCTTTGCTGTGATTAGATCAGAACTGAAGAGATGGATGCGAGCCATGATTGTCAATGGGAGCAGTGGCTTCGTCCCATTATCATTCTGCATGGCAGGCAGAGAAAAAACAAATCCAAATAGAAGAAAAGAGATCTCAAGTCTGTTATGATGTTTTGATGATAACCTTAGTATTGAAGAGCATTCTCAAAAGAATTCAAATAAGGCTATATTTTTCTGAACCTAGGAAAAGCCTTGAGATGAAGAGGTGTCTTCAGAGTTGCATGGTGCTTTTAGGTTTCAAATGGGCATCTTCAACCCCTCTGAACTCTGCTGGTAACTTATGGTGTAAGTGTACCTGGTGCCCAGGGGAGAGATTGGTTCAGGGCCAGTTCAGAAAGTTTCCTACTTGCAGCTGTCCTGATGACTATGGACACGTTCTTTCCAAATGAATAGCAAGACCACTAGGAGATCTAATGCAAGGCAAAAGACCAAATCATTTTTTGTTGAGATGTACATCCTTTAAAACTAAATCATATTACTGCAGCTAAAAATTATTAGTACAAATGAGTGCCTGTCTCCAAGTCTCAGAGCCACTGAAACATGAGCAACACCAAAGAGATAGAACTCTGGACTACGTTCATTCTAGGAGGAAAAATCTTAGAATTACCAGGTTGGAATAAACTTTGGATATCATGTAGCACTCCTCAACATTTATCAAAACAATGCCTAGGTCATTTCAGATGGAAGAAATGCCAAGTACCCTCCAAAGACACTAGAACTCCTGTTCCAATATTTATTGTCTTCCCACACCAAACATTATCCTTGTGCCTAATTTACACCCTGCGAGGCAGTTTATCTGCTAGACCCATTCTTCAGACAACTCACTGAGAGCCCACAATGCCAACTGCTGAGAAAAGAACTTGGAAAATTTTGATGAGTTTGTAAAAATTGTGTGTGTTTCAGTTCTCCCTCCGCATTGGTGATTAACAGAAGTGTGGGGATGTTACAGGAAAGGCAAGTTATGAAGTTGACTCATAAAAAGCCAATCAAAAAGCTTGTTCTTAGAACATTCCTCTAGTCTAGAAATTGAATTGAAGTGAAATATAAGTTTAGTATGTTTGATGTCACTCAGCAGCAATCAGTTTTGCATCTGTGGGTTTTTGTTAGGCACAATATAAGCTCATTTTCTACCAACTCACAACACAACCTCTTCTTTCACCTTTCCTAAGCCAAGCACTTTTCTCTCTTCAAACAAACAGTTTCTTCAACAGCACACATTACCTAAAACCTTGCCTGTTACCTCTGAAAAAATGGGAGAGTCTCTCCCCAAATCTGTCTTCTCTAAATATGTATTCCCATGATTTTTAGTTTACTTACTTGAGCAAATAAATATCTACTGGAGTAGATAGATTATATCAGTCCTTTAATGGTATAATGTAAATACTTATTTACTCAGTTGAACTGTCAAATGCTTACTATGTCTGTCTGTATACAAATTTTGACTTAGATTGGAATTCAGGGTGGTGCAGGGACTGAGTCTAAGCTTTGTTATGTCCCAGAGTTGTCCCTGGACATTTTATTCAGAACGTCAGGAATGAATCTATCCCAGAGATTCATTTTATCCAGGCATAGCTCAGGTTCCCTAGGGTGAAGGGACCCAGACGCCTGCACAGATACCAATTCTATCAAGTGATTCTTACGAAAGCCCTGCCAGCTAGTCTATGCTATCGCTGTAAATGTCCTAAGAGGTGTGAGCGATGGGGTTCATCATCCAACGCCAAAATCCACACTCGTTCAATAACAACAAATACACCTTTTAGACTTTTGATGGTGGGGAATAAAAAAGTCCTTTTTACCTAGAGTACTAATGATTTCTATTGTTGTGCCAGGAAGGAGAAATTAACATTTTGGAAAAAAACTATGTTATTTCTGAAAAGTTTCTATTTCAACAGGAAGACAAGGGGAAATTCTGTTTCCCCAAGGCATCCATCCATGCAGCCCTGCCTTTCTCTATGATTGTGATCTTTAAAAGGTCTATTAAGGCAGGGTGGTGTTTATAGTACACCTTTTCCCCTCCCTTGTGCAAAATCTGGCAAGGAAACCCGAAAGCCTGAGATGTTGGGGGGTGGGAGAGAGCTTAGGTTAGGGGACGAGGCTGCGGCTCCTCGGGGCATTTCCCACCGCTGACGACTGGCTGCATACTCGCAGTGTGATGTTGTTATTCGGGGTCTCAGTGCACTGTTACCTCTGTCCTCACCGGCACACACACACATAACAGGACAGAAACCCCCAAGCTGCGTGGGTGTTTGGGCTGGGGCCGTAGATCCTCAGCAGGTTCTGAAGGCCGGAGGAGAGGTGGTGCTGAAAGCGGCCATGGGGGGGCCCGGATGCCATGTCACATTCATCACAGCCTTCGTCAGAGACGCTGCTGGGTGAGTGGGTGCATGTGCTCCGGTGCGAAAGAGAAGTGGGAACCCTATAACACTTCATTTTTGGGTTTCACATCATCGCAATGGGAAAGTGAAAAGATTATTCACAGGAGTCTCACATAAGTTTTCTTTTAGGCTAGCTGTAATCCAAGAACATATTTCACCTAAACATCTTGAATAATGGTGCAACTGTTAGAATGGATAGCTTTAACTGCCTTGTGTGAGTGTATGATATAGATCCACATATATATCATCTCAGAAAAATTTTAAAAATATATAGATACAAATAAAAATGTATATATTCAAATAATAGAAATACAGTATCTATATATCAATATTTAAATTCATATTACATATAGAATATGTTACGTATACCCTGGTTATTCAGACGAGATCAGGCATGTTCAGGGTGGTGTGGCCGTAGACTGGCCTGGTTATGCCAATCACCTTATCTTAAAGTTGAGGGGGACATTCAACTTTCATCATCAGTCACTTTCACTCCATGGCTAACCTAAAACTTCCCAACCAAAGAGCAACCAGGAACTTGAAATCTCCTCCATCACCTTACCTACTCAGGGAGTTTTAAATTGAATTCACAATGTGTGTTCCAAAATGTAGCATTTCATCAATTCATCCTTAATAATCCAATCCAAAGTGATACTAGTCACAATAAGAGAGTCATACAAGGTCTGTCCAGAAAAAGCCCAGCCATTGCTAATATAACGAGAATAGTTTGTATGTCATTGACGTAACCTGGCAGCCAAGGAGAGTGGACTGGAATGCACATGCATGAACAATGATGACTTCACTGTACTAGTCAGTGGGGGCAGTAGATGCCATTGAGTGAGCATGTGTACTGTGTGGCCATCGCATTCAAAATGAGCAAATAGAGCAACGAATCTGCATCAAACTTTGCGTTAAGCTTGAACATTCTTCCACGGAAACTATTAGGGTGATTCAGAAGGCTGCAGCTAGTGATTGGCAGCTTCATCACAACATGCCCACCCATGCATCACTTCTCATGCAGAGTTTTTTGGTGAAGCATCAAATCACCCAGGTGACTCGGCCCCCATACAGCCCTGACTTGGCGCCCTGCAACTCCTGTCTTTTCCCAAAACTAAAAGCACCTTTGAAGGGGAATGAGATTTCAGACCACTGATGGGATTTAGGAAAATATGACTGGGAAGCTGATGGCTATTGGGAGAACTATGTGAGGTCCCAAGGTGCCTAATTTGAAGGGGGCTGAAGTGTCATTGTCCTACGTACAATGTTTCTTGTATCTTCTCCAATAAATGTCTATTTTTTCTTATTACATGGCTGAGTACTTTCTGGACAGATCTTATATATTAAGCAGGGATATCCTGTTCCCTGAGTACATGCACACAGACACACACACAGCTTAGTGAGATGCTGAAGTGCCCTGGTACTTTGGGAATGAGAACACCTGCCCCGCTCAATCCCACCATGAACATTGCTCAACAGTGGGGGAAGATGAAGAAGAAAGAGATGGAGGATGCCCTGGATTTGACCCTGGATTTGACGGGCATTTACCCAAGAGACTGAGAATGAAACTACAAGTGACACAGATAACCTAGAAGTTTCTAGGTAAAAATTTTCTGCTGTAAACCAGAATGAGAAACCGTTCTATTCTGAGTTCAGAATTGAACAATAAAGTTGAATTTATTTTGCACACCCCAGATTTATAATATGTTACATGAACAACTGTGTGATTTTTAACTTCATTCACAATATAAGATTCAAAACTAATATTCAGAAACTCTTAGAATATCAAGTGGTATTCAAAATACTTTTTGAGTTTTGCGTAAGGAGG
>VMDR010006137.1:0-47150 GCA_007922815.1 Macrotus californicus
GATAGAGTAATCTTGGATGTAGATTCTTGCCTTTCATGACTTGGAATACTTCTGGCAATCCTTTGTAGGTTATTGTCTCCTTTCCTCTTGCTGCTTTTAAGATTTTCTCTTTATCTTTCATCTTGGGTAATGTAATTATGATGTGCCTTGGTGTATTCCTCCTTGGGTCCAATTTCTTTGGGACTCTCTGAGCTTCCTGGACTCCCTGGAAGTCTATTTCCTTTGCCAGGTTGGAGAAGTTCTCCTTCATTATTTGTACAAATAAGTTTTCAATTTCTTGGTCTTCCTTTTCTCCTTCTGGCACTTCTGTCATTTGGATGTTGGTATGTGTAAAGATGTCCTGGAGGTTCCTAAGCCTCTCCTTGTTTTTTTGAATTCTTGTTTCTTCATTGTGTTCTGGTTGAATGTTTCTCTCTTCCTTCTTGTCTACACCATTGATTTGAGTCCTGGTTTCCTTCCCATCACTGTTGGTTCCCTGTACATTTTCCTTCATTTCACTTAGCATAGCCTTCATTTGTTCATCTAATTTGCAACCATATTCAAACAATTCTGTGAGTATCCTGATTACCAGTGTTTTGAACTGTGCATCTGATACGTTGGCTATTTCTTCATCGCTTAGTTGTATTTTTTTCTGGAGCTTTGATCTGTTCTTTCATTTGGGCCATTTTTTTTTTTTTTGTCTCAGTGTGCCTGTTATGTAGTAAGGGGCAGAGCCTTAGGTGTTCACTGGGGCGGGGCAACCCACGTCACTGCGTTGTGATGCTGTCTGTGGGGGAGAGGTCAGAGAGGGAATAATGCTGCTTGCTCCGTTCTCTGCCAGTTTTCAGTCACTTCCCCCACTACCCACAGTCAAACTGAGCCCTTCTGTTGCTGATTCCCAGGTGGGTGAGTTTGTGCACGTTCTAGGACCCTGTGGGTCTCTCCAAGGAACTCTCCTGTGAGGCTGGGAGTTTCTCCCAATGCCGCCTCAACCCCCACAGGTGTTTTCAGTCAGAGATTTGAGGCTTTATTTCCCTGTGCTGGAACTCTGGGTTGCATGGTCTGTCTCACTCCCCAGTTGTTCCCCCCAGTTTATTCGCACGTGAGTGTGGGACTTCCTGGTCTGCCAGCTACCACCTTGCCACGAGTCCTCTCCACCCAGCTGCCTGTCTCCGCCCCTCCTACCAGTCTGGTGAGTGTTTCTTCTTTAACTCCTTGGTTGTCGGACTTCCAAACAATTCGATTTTCTGTCAGTTCTGGTTGTTTTTAAATTTATTGTTGTCCTTCTTTTGGTTGTGGGAGGAGGCACAGTGTGTCTACCTATGCCTCCTTCTTGGCCAGAAATCTGGATGGGAGCTTTTTTAAGATAAGGTTAGTAAGCTTGAGTCCATTTAGCAGAAGTTGCTATAAAGATGGAAGAAAACAAAAGATATTCACCAAAATGAGTCTAGGTAGGTGTCTTATTTTAAGTTCATGTACCCTTTTAAAAAACTTTTAAAAATGCTATTTCATGAAATTTAGTATTAGCATTTCTTAGAATTTGGTCAGTGACTAAATAGGCTCTTTCCTAATAAATTTTCAATTACTTATCTAAAATGGCCACACTAAGGCCAATTTTAGCCTTTGCTATGTATCAGGTGCTTCTTACATCATCTTACACACCTCATCATTTCAGTCCTTTCAACAACCCTATAATGTGGGCACTATTTTTATTTCCATCTTTCAGTGAAACAGAAGTATGAAGATTTTGAAATAACTTAGAAATGTTAACATATTGATACATACAGTGATAAGCTAATGAGTGACAGTTCTGAGAAAAGAGTCCAGTTCAGCTTGTCCTCAAAGATGGTGCTTAAACCAACATGACTCTCAGCCATGAACCCATGAGGCAGTAAGTACTCCCTACACTTCTCAGGCATTGGGCACTGTGAGACACTCTGGTCTTAAAGAATTCTCTTCAAGCCATAAAGTTCCCTGTTATTTCCATTCTCTGGTGGCTGAGTTACCAGAAACCCAGCATTGAGTCATAGAACATTAGAGCTCTCCCTCTCCACTCCACCCCCATAACCCACAGAGAAATTGAGGTCCACAGTATTAAAGAAAGTCAGAATCGAGATTCAAATCTTGTGACTTCAATCTATCCCCATTTTCAAGACATTGCTGGCCCAGAAAAATGGATCTAGATTGTCAATTTTTGTCAGATGTTTTCATTTTAACCAGATGACAAAGAGCAAGAAGTGGAATTGGAACAGGAATGTCATCCCTGCTCTCAGGGCTGACATAACTAGGGACCTTCTTCTGTTCCAGTTTCTGAGTGGTTTGAAAAGAGTCTCATTCTGCTCTCTGTGGATAAACCTCTCAATGTTGAAATGACTTTTACTAACTCCGGAAGTATACTTAATTTCATTAAAATTAATTTAGAAATATTTGCTAATTATTTTGTTTCCAGGGACAGACAGCCACAAAGCAAATCCATAATGTGTGCTGAAATTTTTTAGTAGCAATCCCAAGTTTGATCACAATCAATTGACTAATTTCTCTGAAATTTTATTAATTTGTTTATTAAAAACAAAAGACATTTACTTTACAACTTATACCTAGTGAGGGACACACAGGGACAAGACAGGTTTCTAGCCCCTAAGGTGCTCCCCGTATCACAGGGGTGACAGACGTGTCTACAAAGGAAATTCAACAGCAAAAAACAGTTCATCAGAGACCTTTATACACAGAAACCCTAAGCACAGGGATATGAACAAAGATTGAGTTCAAAGATCTCTTTCTAATTCCATCAGCTGGAAAACATTCAAATGACCATTTACCAAAATGACTTGAAATTGCAGAATAGTCTGATCTGCCCTCAGAATTAATGCTCAGATAATGAATGCCCAGCTCCTTCAGATGTTTAATTACTGAAAGGCCTGACTTTCCAAAAGAGAGGTTACACAAATCCAGAAAGTGACATGGAATCTTAACGAGATGTGATCTTGAGAGGCCATATAATTCAGACTTCATCTTCTGGCAAGACTTATTTTTAAAAACCTCAGGGAAAGAAACTTGACAGCCTTCTTTGTTGACAGTTTTGATAGCCATTGGATGAGTCTGAAGTGTTAGCTCTTAGTGTATGGTTCTCCATTCATGGTTTCCAGAGTCTTTCATGGAGACTTTACAAGAGAAATGCCTGTGTTTATCCTGCATCTGGGACTGAGTCCTTGGTCCCCTCAGGCCTGGAGGATAGTCTGACACTGTAATTGGAGAGTCTGGAGACCGTGGGGCCAAAGCCAGGGCTGAGGGGCCATTGTAGTACTCCATGGGGAAGGAGAGATGGAGCTGGTGACAGCAGCTGAATCTTAACATTCAATCAATAATAACTACCTCCTGGATAAAGCTTACACATTTACAATTTTTTTTGACATTTGGTTTACAAAGCAAAGCTCGGATAACAGCTTTGTAATGTAAGTTACCATCCCATTTTATTGAATGGAAAATGAGACTCAGAGGATTTAATTTACTAAGTGGTAATGATCATCATAATAATAAGCATGTATATGTTCCAGCCACTTTGCATAGAATATATTACCTGATTTGCATAATGACCTGGCAAGGTGTGGTAGATAGTTTCTAAAATCCCCACTTAACAGAAAATAAAACCAGGATTTAAAAAGATTAAATAATTTGCCTGTGGTTTTCACAGTTAACAAGTGGTCAAATGGAACTCAAACTAGGGAATTTGATACCTAAACTCATGTACCTGCTATATTCATTAGATTTTAGAAAATAACTACCAGATTTTAGATTTCTACCAAAAGAGAGATTCAAAACCCTAACAAACTCCTGCCCAAGTGTTCCAGATATGCATTCTAACTCACTCCAACAGTGAGAAAACCCACATCTCCCAGTGTCTGGGCCATTGGTTGCCATCTTCCCCCACCCAGTGCCCTGCCCTCCCCCGCTACCCAAGAATCCCAACATCACCTTTGCTTCCTGATGCATTAACAATGGGCTGGGTTGACAGCATCTCTCCCTACCAGTGGGACACAAAGAATTGGACTGAGGGAGTGGGCTTCAATTCTTTTGCTTTGAGCCTCAGGCAGGACTCTCAAAGAATGATACAGGACCATTGGTAATTTTCTTACCAAACCTTGTTCCCATCTAAGATGCCCTGAGCCTCACAAGGAGACTGGTTCATGTATTCAGGAAACCCTTACTGAGTACCTATAAGGTGTCAGGCACTGCTGGGCCTCTGGAAATATAATGAAAAACAAAATCATGCTACTACTTTTCTGAAGCTCACATGCTGGTGGGGGAAGAGAGGAAAAAATGTATAGATAAGGACATAAACATATGTCAGTAAGTGCAGGGAGGAAAGCAGAGTAATGGGGCTATGGACGAGTGCAAGGAGTGGGAGGCTTACTGCTTTATGTGGGGTGATGGCCACATATAGGCAAGAGGCCTGAGAGAAGTGAGGGCGTGGGCTGTTCAGAGAGCTGCGGGAGGAGCACTCCAGGAAGAGGGAAGAGTGAGTGCAGAGGCCTAGAGGCAGCTTTGTGCTGGCATTTTCAGGGAACCACAGAAAGGCAGCTCTGGTGGCAATGGAATGGGAAAGGGGAATATTTGTAGAAGATGGAGTTAGACAGGGAGGCCCGACTAGGTGAGGACTTGTAGGCTCTTACAAGGATTTTGGCTTTACTTTAAGAAATCTAAGTAGCCAAAGAGGGGAAACAGAAAAGAGATATGGCCTAATTTACATCCTAAGTCCTGGCTCTACAGAGTCAATGGGTGGCTCATGACCTGAAATTCACTGCTTTTCTTTGGTCATCCAAACTCCTCATTTCCCAGACTGGCTAGGCTGAATTTCCTAATCAAGTCCAGGCCCTTGGCACTTTGAAGAAAGAAAAATCATTTCTATTCCTATCCTAAACTTTGACTTTTAATCATAAAGGCTCGAACTGGGTATGATAATCTAGTCACTGGTTTCACTATGCTTTAGAATTTCTAGATATATCCAACATCATGCCTGCTCTTCTTTTGGCAAGAAGGGTGGACTAAATTCTCATGCCTTGTTTGTCCATTATTTACCTTTAGCTCTTTTTTATGTAGCCACAATGAAGTAGAGCCCATTCGTATTTACAGCCTGTCCCTATTGAATTTTATTGTCCATTTATGGCCACTTACACAACTAGCCGAGAGCTTGTTCAAAGATGTCTGATTTCTGGCACCATCTCCACAACCCCTAGTCTGAAGTCATTTATGAAGTCAATGGGTGTGTAGGCCTTATAGATCAACATAACCATTCCTATGGACCTAAAAAAAATCTGTGGTGGGTTACAGATGACCACAAATTCTTTTCTGCTCCTCTCAGAAAAGGTGAATCTGTTTCTCTTGTCCTTGAATCTGGAGTGGCCTTGTGTCTTGCTATGATGAATAGAATGCATGAAATTCTGCAGAAGTAATGTTCTGGGACATCTGAACCCAGGCCTTAAAAGACCTATTAGCATCATCTATTTTTCTCTTGGAAGTCAGCTGAAAAGTGGTAAAAGGATTGAGCTAGATTCCTGAATTATGAGAGACCATGTGGAGTGGAACTCATAGAGGATAGGAGAGCAATTTGGACATTGCGACTTCAGTGGAACTCCTAGCTGAATGCAGCCAGTTGGGTGACCTCTGCTATAACATGTGAAACAGAACCACCGCACTGGTCTCAGTCGGCCTACAGACTTGTGAAGAATAAATTGTTGTTGTAAGGCACTAAGTTTTGGGGCAACTTGTTACGCACCTTCCTTGACTTGGATGCTCACAGAAGGAGGAATGGTAAGAAGGAGACCAGAGAGGCGGAGCTAGCTGGCTAGCCTGGCAGCTGCATTGTCATTCAGTTCCTCACTACTTTGTTTTCTTTCTCACATCACAAAGTCCTTGCCAGTAGTTACCTTAACTCTGGTCCTCAGACCAGTGCTGACTACACAGAATTATCTGGGAAGCTTGATTAAAATGCCAATTCCTGACACCTTTCTTTGACAATCTGGATCTAGGAGGTTTGAGATGAGATCCAGATATGTGTATCCTTACAAAAGTCTCCACATGGTTCTGATGAACATACATATTTGGGGATCTTGGCTCTAGACCATGAATTACTTGAGCAATGGAAGGAGGTTTATCCATCTATCCCATTGGCCTAGTAAAGTGTCTGACATATATAGGAACTATTGATACATTCGTGTTTGAAGAATGGGTGAATAAATTAAAGACGAACGACTAAATAAATAAATCTGAAAAGTACAGGAATACCTGTAACTTGACATCCTATAGCCTGTTCTGTTCAGACCATCTCTCAGCCACTTTTGCTCCTCTTGTCAATGACAACACTACCCTGTGTATCTCATTTTTGCCTCCTGCTTGTTACCACTGCTAACCAATTAGGAATCCTGTGGGGTGACACGAGTGTGCAGTTTTAGGGAGGGGGTAGGTAAGAAGGCTGCAAGAGATGTAGCATTAGGGCAATGCATGCACGCAGAAATAAATGGAACAAAGTAACACACACACACTTGGCACAGCCCTTGAGCTATTTGTTTCCCAAAAAAAAACAGCCCCTGAAAACTGGAAAATAAACTTTCATTTTCTCTCCTTACTTCTCTCTCTGCGATTCCACTTTCCTTGGGAAGATGTCCAAATTCAAGGGCACTGGCAGTTTAGGGAGCTTGAAGGAGGAAGTAGAGAAAAGGCAGAGGGGTGTTTGATGGAGGAAGAGAGGACAGAGAGCCCTGGACACTTGGGGAGATGGGAGGGATAAGTCTCAGCCAAGGCTATTTGCTTGCTTCTCGCACCCAATTCTTTTCCTGTCATGCAAGGAAACTCAGTCTAAGGCCTCCGAGATCTGCATTTTAAAAGCCTGAGAACCTGAAGGTCCTCCTCTCCCACTTGGGTTTTCAATCTTCCCTGAATACAAAAGACTGAAAAAAAAAAAAATCCTGAGAAACAGTCCCAAACCATTTCCAGCAGCTTAATTCATTCTGATCCACACCAAGTCAAATTACATTGGTGGCTTTGTTCTCTGAGTGCTTTTTGACCAAATGAAAGGGCAAGTTTTCTAGGTACAGGGAGCAAACATATACAGAGAACCCAAGTAACAAAAAAAAAAAAAAAGATCTAAATTGAAATTTAATGAATGAAATTAGTGAAACAAGTTAAAACACATTTTACAGAAATTTAAAATGCCCAGCTAGAAATGCAGCTGCTGCTGTCTACGTCAAAGAGCCTTCGGATTTAAGAAAATCTACTCAAAACTTCGATATCAAGGAAGAAAATTTATCTTTTATTACACAAGACACACATTTACAGTAAAAAATAAGAATATAAAGATAAGCAAAAAGAGAATGCGCTTCCATGATCCCACCATCTAAGGACAAATATTGCTAACATCCTAGATCTAGCCATCCCTGCTATTACATCTGTAGCTGTATTTACAAAATATGACAGACACTATATATACCTTTTTCACTCAACAGCGAAACTAGACAGCTTCCTAGGTTAATTGAGCTTTGCCTTTATGTCCTTAGTGACAGAAGAGTATAGTAGAAATACGCTTTTTTTTAAAACAAACTCTTATTTTCATTATAGTACCTAAGTAATATCTACCTATATACTACTTTGCATATATATTCTTTTATACATTTTCTTAAAATAATTTTTTATGAGTATCATCATTGGGTCGAAGGTTTTGGTAAATGTTGCCAAACAGCTCCTAGGGAAACTCATACTGCCCTATGCTCTCGTTAGCTGTATGGCAGTGGCCACTGCCATGTATGAGTTACTCTTGTCATTCCAGGACACTATTTTGTTCTTACCCTCAGCTTAAGGGTCAGAGGAAAACTGTTTCGCTTTATTTGAATTCTTTGTTTTTTCCTCACTGTAGAAATTGTTAAAGCAGAGCTGAAAGCCATGAGGAATTATTCCCAAGCCTCAGTACATAATCTAGGAATACCTGACCTTTGTCTAGCTGGATTCCAGAATTACTACTTCTAAAATACTGGTGATTTTTTCTGTGCTTTTCATTTCCCCCCTTTTTGAAGAGGAATGTCTGTGGCAGTTGTCCTGTACCTGTCCCCCACTGCATGTTAGGTTCAGGGAGCACACAACTTGTTTCTTTAGTTTCATAAGTGAAGAAGAACTGCACTTGAGGAGTTGCATTTAAGGAACTATTCCTGAGGAACTTCTTCTTCTCTTGGAGCCTATTTAGATAACAAGATCCTGGACTTCAAGCTGATGCTTTAGTGAGATACTCTGGGGGGGCCTTGTGAAGAATGAAAGTATATTGCATGTGGGAATGTGAATCACTGGGGACCGGGGTGGCAGAATTCAGTAGTCAACTTCCAAGCCTCAAGATGGCCCCAAGGAATCCACATTCTGTTAACTATTCCCTTGTGCCTTCTCCACCACATTGCACCAGGGGTGATCTCTGTATCCAATACTGTACAGACAGGATAATGTGCCACCTCTGATGTTAGGTTATAAAAGCTGCGGCTTCCATTTTGGACACTCCTACTTACTCACATGGCTCACGCCCTCTGAAGGAAGCTATCCGTTGTGTGTGAGCAACGAGCGCAGCGTGGCAGTGCTCTGAATGAGGCCTCCAGCAAATGGCCACGTTCATAACCTTGGCAGTAGATCCTACAGCACAATCAAATCTCAGATGAGTGCAACCCTTACTGACCCTTTAACTGCAGCAATTGTGAGAGATCCCAAGCCAAAGATCCCAACTAAGCCACCCCCAGCTTCCTGGCCTGCTGAAACTATGAGATAATAAATTCTTATTGTTCCAAGCTGCTAAGTTGTTATATAGAAATAGATAAATAAAATACTCACTCATCCTGTATTACAATCTTAAATCATCCCTTGGCAAGCATCTCTGAAACTTAGAGATGAGCAAGTAGACAGGGGAAGCTGGGTCAATGACAAATCAGTTGGGAGCAGATAAGGAGCCTGGTAAGGATGCACTTCAGGCAAGGCTCTCAGGAAATTGTGAATAAGGATCATCTGCCTGAAGAATCATAACACATACCTCATATGGATCAGGAGCCAGAGATTCCAAACTCCGTTTTCCAGAGTAAAACAGGCAGAGGGTAGCAGGCAATTCAGTGTAAATGAATGGGTCTCTGTCCAGTTCTCGAGCTCTTGGCGAATTTAAAGTGGCAACGAATTTTTGAGGATAGAATCTTCATCAGTGTCAAAGCAAGAATAGAATTCACCTCAATCCAACAAACACGCAATGGTCACCGTTTCTGCTGCAAAGGAAACGAGTGATGCTTTAAGACAGAAACTAGATCATCAATGGCGGCACTCCCCCACACCTGGCTAATAAAAGTTAGCGCCTGGGCATATGCTAGTTTGCTATAGTCAGGATTTAAAAGACGGAAGTAAGACAAAAAGAGAACAAAGGACAGAATAGGCCGGAATTCAGGAAAGAATTCAGGGGGGAAAAAAATGGAGACGATGAGAAAGATTCTCCCTATAAAGATGCAGTGCCAGGAAAATATCAAGAGCTTACAAATAGTGTTCAGGTAGACTCTGAAAGGATCTCTCCAAGGAAGCAAAGTAGTAGTAACCATCATCATCATCGTCATCATCATCCTTGCCATCAAGGCAAATGTGAAGGACTCAGCCACATGCCAGGCATTGTTCCAAATGGTTTTCACTGATTAATTTATTTAAGATTGAGTAACCCTCTGAGATAGCTGCTGTTGTTTAAGTCAAGTTTCCGAAGTCACGAAGCTACTGAACGTCAGAGCTAGGAATCAGATCCAGGCACTCTCACCCCGTACCCAGCACAGTTTCCTGTCGGTGAGTCAGTGTGGACTGCTGCCTGTGTCCGTGACCACGTGCCCGTCAGAGCACAAGCTTACACTTTGGCTAGAGAAAGCTGAAAATGAGAGAGCAAAATGGCATCAAAGCCCCAGCTATCTTCCCCCACCTCTCTCTGTTTTTGTTTTTGTTTTTTTCTACTCAGCTTTTCTGGGTCGGACATGAAAGAAGTCTAAAAATGCCTGAGGTCAGCCAGGCGCAGCAACTGCCCCAGCTGGTACACCCCCACCCCACTGGCATCCAAGTTCCCCCCCTCCCCACTTGAAGAAGACCAATCCAATAAAGAGACACTGCTTAGAGGGCACCCCTTTCTCAGGCCTCACTGGGAGACTTGCCATCTAAATTACGTGCCCTGAACCAGCCCTGCTGAGCTGCTCCAGGCCACAACTTACAGAGCACTTAAAAATTAAAGAAGCTTTATTTTTTATGAGCTCCATCCTATGCAGGATATCCTGAACAAATAATGTTTTAATAATAGATATAGGACAACGGATAATAAAGCAAACTTTATATCTGTGTGTATAAACTGGTATTAAGAGAAAGCTGAAACAATGTTAAAACTAACAATAAAATAAGTTAAAACACAGAAGAGTTAAGCCGGGCATATAATAACATTTTTTTTCCTGTTTTTTTGGCTCCTGTGTAGGTGATAGCAAAAAGAAAAAAATTAAAAGTCTCTTTTGGTTAGTTATGCATTCGTTCTAGAGACCTTAGGGAAACTAAAAATTGTACCTCTTTTATATAATCACCTCCTCAATGCTCCAGGGACACCCTTGTGTACATCTTGACCTCCATATTTTCCCCTAGGTCACGCACGGGTGTCTCTTACATCCGGGCTGAGTAACTGTCACAGGCTTGTGGTTTACATTGTGTGTGTGGCGAGTGTTCAATTCTGCTGTAGTAGGAGGGCAGCAGCCACACAATACGTGGACAAGTGGGCACGGCTGTGTTCCGATAATATTTGCTTATTAACATTGGCATTTATATCCATGTAACTTTCACATGTCAAAAAATATTATTTTTTATTTCTCTTCTCCAACCATTTAAAAAATGCACAAGCCATTGTTAGCTCACAGACTGTACAAAAACAAATGCATAGTGTTTGTCCCAAGGGCTATGCTTCTCTGATCCGTGTCTTAGGCTCTAAGTTGCTGAAAGGCAGGACAAGGACTCACTTTTCCTTGTCTTCCCATTACCTAGTGCAGAGTCTGCATCAGAGTAGGCGCTGATTCTCCTGTTTTACACGGCAGGTAAGTGCAAGCGATAGTTCCCCCTGGTGAGAATTGGGGTGTAGATCAAGACATTCTTTGCCAATTTAATCTAATCTTATGTGCTAATGTTTATAATTATTACACCCTAACTTCGACCTAATTGCTGAGTATAGAGCTCATATCCAAATATGTTTTCCTGCCTTTATAGTTGTTCCCTGGCTCATCTTCTTGTTTATTTTCATAGAATACTGGCTTTTCCACCTTGACCTTTGTTGCATTCGGTTTTGACTAAGTGGGTATATTCGTGAGGCCACCTGCCCCAGATTTTCTCAGGCCGTCTTGCTTTCAAAGATGTATATGTGTATAATAATATACCTTGGCCTGGTGGGGTCCAGGTCTCAGGGGCCAGCAATGAGTGGAACAAGGTACCTCCACTCTCCTTTCGCACATTGACGTTTTAGCTTTATGTGGGACTGAGGAAATGGCTACAGACATGTCAGGCGGATACAGGATTGCAATGGAGTCTCCGCTGGAGAGAGATAACTGAAAGAACTGACTGACTAAACATCATAACACTTGAGGCCCAAGCAACCTGAGCTCAGGGTGCTGGAGAAGGCGATCACATGGATCACCAGTCCCTGGCACATGGCTCCATGGCAGGGACACCAATAGCACACCCAGATTCCCAGCTCCACCAGCTTTGAGGCTATAGACATGCAGACAGTCACAGAACTGGGAACAAAGTTTCAGTGCAGAACAGTTGCTCTGTACATTGAGGCTCAAGTCTACAGATCTCTAGCTTGGCTGGCAAAGCAACAGCCAATGGTCAAGAGTGACCAGTCAACTCATGAGAGACACCTGGGTACTCCCCAGAATTCTCAGGGTCAGATACTCTGTAACACCTCATTCCCCAAACATATATGAACACAAATGTATATGATTGTGAATTCACAGAATATCAACCACAGCACATGTCTGATATGCAGCAACCACTCTATAAACCTTGGTTAAAAGACAGGCGATTGAATACCATCTATGGCCAATATTTTGTCTGTTTGTCTATATCGTCTTTGGCACCTAAAACCACGCCTGGCATACAAATGACATTCAATAAGGATTTGTTGAATGCCTAAAACTTGAGTTTGTGCCTT
Source organism: Macrotus californicus (assembly GCA_007922815.1). Classification (NCBI taxonomy): domain Eukaryota; kingdom Metazoa; phylum Chordata; class Mammalia; order Chiroptera; family Phyllostomidae; genus Macrotus; species Macrotus californicus. Next base: position 12,194 of record VMDR010006137.1, read on the forward strand.
TTCAGTTTACTTTGTTGTTTTCTATAAATGTGATTTATTAGTGAGGATATCTTATAAAGATGTAAATAAATGAACAAATGGGGGAAATGTCCTTTGTCCTATGTCCTGGTAAATGTTTTAAAACATATGATGATTATTCCTAATGTCATTTCTATGATCCACTTTCCTTTGAACCTACAGCTACCATTATTCCCTTGTACAGGAGCTTATAAATTAGACCAGCCCTCTCTGGATAGCAATGCTGACAATGTTTGAATATCCATTTAATAGCAACTAGCACTGGCATTTTCTTAATGTGCTTTCTCTTGTAATTCTGACAGCTTTATGAATGCTCCAGTAACTTTCAGCTAAATCATCCCCGAGTTTCAATTTCCATCTTTAACACCTGCAGATAGATCCATAACCATATTATGCTAACAAATAACTGCATCTCAGGTGAACGGTGGAAAACGATCTAAACAAACATACAAGGTAATAATGTTGGTCCTTAAGCCTGCACCAGCCCTCATGCACTTATTTCCCCTTCAGTGATCAAAGGCATATTAGCCAATTAAAACTAAAATTGGCAAATGGTGCTGACATGATTTCATTCTTGCTGTTTACTTTAGGGAGGAGAACATCTCCAGCGAGTCTGTGTTCTGGAAGTTTCCTACCGCCATCGCCCAGCTCTGGGGGAGAGCGGCAGAAACACATAAGCGGCTACGTTTCTCAGCTAGAAGAGAGAAGCAATCTTGAAACTATTGTTCAGGGAACTGACTTTGCATTTATGGTTCTGGCTTTTCCATGTCTTAATATCCCCATATGAAAAATAAGGAACTCTTACCTTATGGGATGCCATTAAATATTCTTGAGAAAATCATAGATTTCTGTTATTTACTGGGCTGTCTTGTATTTATTTTAGGGAGACTTGCTTTAAAAATGTAGCTTTTATTCCATAAAACCTCAGTGTTTCACATCTTTCAGAGTGTCAAACGTCCAACTGGATCAATTTGAAGTTTTCTATTTTTAAGGCAGAGAACAAAAAATATAAGAAACAACACATTGTGTCATGAATGACAAATGACTTCCTTTGGGGATCTCTAGTTCCCAGCTTTGGAATCTATCCAGAAAGTTGTTGATAAGTTTCTGAGACATACAGTGATTAGTGAAATGAATTTATAATTTCTGTCCAGTAAATAATATAACTTCTTTTGTTCCAAGTGCAGCCTACTTAGATTCACTGCAACCTCCTGTCTCCTTGCATCAAATCCAGTCCAACTCTGCCCTGCTGTCCTGTGGATGATCCGTCCATCAACAAGAACTTGTTGAGCATCCAGGGGTACGTCCTTGAGCCAGCAGAGAATGCATCTTCAGTGTCATAGGTTGAATGGTATCCTCCCCAAACATGTCTATGTCCTAATCCCTGGATTCTCTGAACATGTCCTTTTTGGAAAAGAAGTCTTTGCCAGAGGAATTAAGCAAAAGAACTCAGAGATGATCCTGGATTTAGGGTAGACCTAAATCCAATCATAGATATCCTTATAAGAGAAGGGCACAGGGAGATTTCAGATACAGGGACACATAGAGAAGAAAGCAGAGATTTAGGCAGCACAAAGCTTGGGAACACCTGGAGCTACCAGAGGCTGGAAGAGGCAAGGAAGGATTCACACTGAGAGACTTCAGAGAAAATGTGGCCCTGGAAACACCATAATTTTGAACTTTTGGTCTCCAAAACTGTGAAAAACTAAATTTCTGTTGTTCTTAAGTCACCTAATTTGTCATAGTTTGTTATGTCAACCTTTGGAGGAGGATACTACCAGGTATCAAGTTTGAAACCTCACACTGAAGACGTCTAGGATTTGATTCTCATGGATTTATTAGAATCCTTTCTGTTTTGATAAGCAACTCCTCAACTCCAACCACCATCCTCCTGCCATGCCCTGCCAAAAAGAAAAAACAAATGCATTCTTTTATTTACTTTAACCATACCAGCACATGATATTACCGAAAGAACATACTTAAGGCTTACTGACAATTTACTGCTGGTAATTAAGTTGGTTAATTGTGTCTCCTACCCTTGGGTGGTCATTCTTGTCCTCTTATTTAGAATAAAAAAGATACTGTTGTCATAATATTTCTAGTTGCTCTTTGACAAATCAACAACTCTGAGAGAGAAGGAAGACCCAGAACGATGACATAAGAGTGCAAAAGACTAATTTCAGCCTGGTCCTTGCCTCGAGCATTTGAGTTTCCATGAATATGTTTATGAAACTTGGTGATTTCCGTATATTTCCACATACGTCTAGTCACTCACACATTTTAATGTTCCTAAACAGACTTCATAAAGAAAGCAGCAAGGTTTCCACCCCTTGGATGGTGAGTAATGCCAGTCTCCTTCTCAAGAACACATATTGCCAAAAGTCGATGCCCAACAGACAGACTTCCTGGCGGGAATGGAGAAATCACCCAATCAAAGAATGCCTGACAGTTGGCTAACTGACAAGGATGTCTTCTAAGCCCAACAAAAAATTCAGAACCTTCTATAACTGGAAACAATTAAACCACAACTTCTATACCACCTAACTGGATTTTTAACTGTTATACTTGACTTCATAACAAAACAAAACAAAATCCTAGTTATAAACAAGACTCTTCAGCCTCTACATCTTTTTAACAGGACCATGTAATATGCCCCAAACCTGCCCCAGTAAAAATGAAGGAAATCTTATCTTACCCTTTGTGACAATATGGATGGACCTGGGGAGTATTATGCTCAGTGAAATAAGCCAGTCAGAGAAAGACAAGTACCATATGATTTCACTTATATGTGGGATCTAAAGAACAAAATAAACCAATAAACAAAATAGACTCATAGATACAGAGAACAGACTGACAGCTGTCAGATGGGAGGGTGTTGAGGGGTTGGGTGAAAAAGATGAAGGGATTAAGAAAAAAAAAACCTCATAGACACAGACAACAATATGGTGATTGTCGGAGGGAAATGGGGGTGGAGAGACGTGGAACAGGGCAAAGGGCATATAAATGGTGACCTTGGGTGGGGAGGTAAACACAATACAATATACAGATGATTTATTGTAGAATTGTACAAATGAAACTCATATAATTTTATTAATCAATGTCACCCACATAAATTTAATAAAATTTTTAAAAGAAATAGCTACTGAATAAAATAAAATCATTGAGCAATCCAGGGAATTAGTGACCCCGGATCCCTTGTCCCTCATCCACAGTTCACGGGGAATATTAAAGAAAACAGTCAGCCATCTCTGCTTTTCTTTCCCAGGAGACTGGTGTGGACTGCCCTGGGCCCTCCTGCACATTCAGAGCCTCTCCAGACCACAGAGAGGTCAGTATCTCATCTTGTCCTTTGTACTCACACTGCCACCGCCCTTCTCCTCCCACACATTTTTACTGGTGGCCTTCCTGATCTAGAAGGCAAGACTCAGCTTCTTAAAGCACAATTTGTTGCCATACTCACTCATCTGACCAAATTACATATCTGACCAAATCAAGTGAAAACCTCTGGTCTTGTGTCTAAGGCCTTCCACAGACTTGTTTTGACCGGCTTTTCCAGACTTTTAGCTAACTATTTTCCTTAAGAAACACTAGGCCTTAGTCAAACGTAACATTCAATTCCCAAACATTCCAGAACGCTTCCATCATTCTATATCTCTGCAGGGGGACTCATGTCCACCTCACCTGACAGGTGATATGCACACCTGTCTTTCAAAGCCAACCCAAGTGCTCCTGCCTCCATCCTGTCACCTCCCCAAGCACTACAGCCGAGAAAGAGTTTCTGACATATTTGTTTATAGCACCTTCACAGGAGTTGCCCGATCCCGTTTGAGAGTCAGCCTCTGACACCTGCGCATCCTTGGGCAATATGTCAGTCCCAGGTTTGTCTCACCTACTTTCACAGCACCTCTCCTCCAGGGGACTGGGGGGGTATGTTCTCAGTGAATATTTGCTGAACAAAAGAATAAACTAAAGAGCAAGTTATATATCTGTTCTTGCAAAAAGTCATCTTTGATTATGGGAAAAAGAATAGAATCTGTACAGTAAGAAGTTAATAAAGAGTCCAGGCATATGAACAGCATCATGGTGCCTTTTCACTGCCCTCCCCAACCCTTGGAGAAATGACAATGTGGGAAGGCAGAGAACCATCCCGAGCTGTGGCTCCTAGACTTGGGGGTTCTCTTGCATCATGATGGGGTATCAAATATCACACATACTACCCCACCCCCTGCCAGGCTCTGTACCTTCACCCCCTTTGTAGCAGAGGATAGAGTAGAGGAAGGGCTGGGAGGAAGGAGACAGGATCTGATAACAAAGCCAGTGTAGCAACAGACCTAAAAAAGCATGTGGTGAACCCCAGGAGGTACAAAGACAGCAGCGGAAACACCAGGAATGTCTGCCCAGAGGCTGCCATTTATCCAGCTCCCTGTCTCCAGGGAGGTCTGCCATTTGAGGCTGGTCTGTGACCCCAAGCCTCCTCTCTGACCTCTCATCACCATGGAGTCTCACACTCCAGACTCACAGAATTGTCCCCCACTGGCAGGGAAGCCACAGTGCCTGGAGTGGAGGGCTGCGCTCAGCAGTCTCGCTAGGGCTGGCCAGACCAAGGTGGTGGCTGCATTGGGCTGTTTCAGACCCTGAGTGAAGGCAGTAGAGACGGGACCCACATCCTGTGTGGGCAGTGATGGTGGAAAAATAAAGTGGCAACAGTAGTTCTGGGGAACTAGGCCAAATACAAGGAAAAGGGCTTAAACAAGGAGTGGAGGGGCCAAGGGTTTGCCAGCAAGTGAGAGCCAGTGCATGATCTGACTGTTGGGAGAAACAGATCCTCTCTTCACCCCCACCCCCCCATCCCTGGGTGAGGAGACACCAGCTGGTGACACAAGGGTCACAGCTTCTTAGTTTCTCACTGTCAGAACCCAACTGCCAACTTAGAGGGGATTGTGGGTGAGCTGGGCAACAGGTCCATGGAGAAGACGATCATCACTAGCTCTGTTGCATAAGAAATTATGCTGGGTGAAGAGGAAGAGAGAAAGAAGCCCTCAAAGAAGAAAATAATGCCAGACATCAGTATATGGCCAATTGGGGTGGGAGGGACTGGTAGTAGGGGCAAGGAAGAGCAGGAATAGCCAAGCACAGCCAGGGTGCAGGGAAGTCCAAATGTGCCCAGAGCACTTCCTCATACAAGGATGAGAAAACAGAACACATCCTGATCTCAAAGGAAGCTATGCCAGAGGGCCAAGGAGCTGAGGAGAGGCAGAGTGGGCCTCGGAGATAGAATTCATTCTAGGTTGGTTCCGGGGCCCAGATGAGGACTTGGCTCAGTGGACCAGTGTTTTCCAGACTTGCCTGGGACATTTATTAACACAGGTTACTATCACAGAGATTCTGATTCTGTGGCTCTGGAATTCAGTCCGAGAACTAGACACAATTAGGAGCTATTGAAACAGAAGAATCTGGGTAAATGAAACCTGGTTAGGAGGCTATCACAACAAACGTAACAACAGTGGTGATCACACTAACAACCACTGCATTACACTGCTGCAGACACAACGCTGCATGTTTGATCTGCATGTCTGTCTTATCATTCCTTCTTCACAGAAGAGGAAACTGAGACTCAGAGCAGTTAGAGCGGCATCATCGGATGTGGCTCCGAAGGCCTGTGCTCTGAACCACACTGTCATTTGGCTCCACGGGGCTGAGACAAGTCCTCTGGCCTTTGGCGAGGCCAGGGTTCTGCCCTCCTCCTGCAACGGCTCTGGGTGCACAGTGCTCTCTTCTCATCAACTCACTTTTCCCTCACTCCCACCCAGCAGGCAGAGAGAGGTGAGGGGACCCAGGCTCAGGGATGCCCAGTGGTTTGTCCAGGCAGCTGGAACGCAGTGGCACCATCGGTGCCTCCTCTTTGCAGTATCTTCTTTCTCAGCTTATTTGCTGAGAAAAACTGACACTTCCACTAGAGAGTATGCTGATTTTTCTTTTTGACATTAATCTAAACAGGACTCTTATCTCCTTAGGCCAATTGATCTTGCAGACCTGACAGCAAATGGTCTGGGAACTAAGCAACCAGAATCTAGAGATTAAACCAAACCCTCCTTATCTGGGTCAGACACTTCCCCTGGTCTCTCAGCTTCAATTTGTGTGGCTTTTCCCACTGGGGTGTCTTTCAGATTCCTCCCCGCTCAAACGTGTATTTGAGCCTGAAATCCTTGGTTTTCCCTCAGGTTTCTTCCCTGTGTCTCTAATCTGGATGTCCACTTCTGCAGGCCTTGCCCTACATGACCTTCCAGAACCTCAGTGGGGAGGGAACTCCGTCAGGAATACGTGATTCTTTGGAGCAGCTGTGGAGGGAGGAGAGCAACCCTAACGCTGGCCCTGGGAACAAAAGCACAGCATTGGGAACCTGTAAAGTCACCTCACTTCTCAGTGCCTCTGGTGTAAAATGGGAATGCCAAGGCTCAGTAACACAGTGAGTATGTTTTTTTTTATACGTAGCAATGCACCATCATTTCCTATAGCCCAGTAAATTCTCTCTGAGGCCAGGCCAGTTTATGAAAAAAAAATCAAACTCTCCCGGTTCTACATGAGGCATGTACATCGTGTCACCAGCTTACACCTGCTCAGAGGAGGCCACTGAGTCCAAGGGCCTCCCCAGCTCTCAGCTGGGAGCCAGAGGCCACATCAAACAGAGGAGCAGGCCAGGAGCCTCCCAAGCACCTTTCTTCAGAGTGATTCTGTTCTTGAACAGTCGTCAGGGGAGCCTGGGAGGGGTGTCATTTTGACCACAAATATGGTAAACTGGAAGACAGGTCTATTGCCAGGAGGATGCTGAGGACCTTGTCCTCTCTAACACAAAGGCAGGACCAATTGGCCTATTTCATCCCCATGGTATGTGGGATGCAAAGCCAGAACACAAATGGTGATCACAGCTGGGGCTCCCACTCACCACACTTCAGCAGAGGTGCGGTGGGAGAACACCTGTGCCCAGTGCAAACGATGCTTTGAATGTTTACTGTGCTGGTCTGGGGCTGGCATTTGTTTCCTAACAAAATTTTCTCCTGTAGTTCTCTGCCACTATGTGTGTGAGTCGAGAATCTGAATATTAATGAAATAAAATGATACATCTTCCACCAGAACTTTATTTGTAGATTTTATTTTCCGTTTACAGAATCATTGACATCAGTGCTAAGGTCTTTGCTGCATTTAAAGTGCCTCTTTAAAAACCTCATTTGGAGTGAATATTCCATTAATGTTTTGTAGTTTTTAGTGTTGTTCCTGTGAGTCTTGGTTGCTTGCTTCCCCACTTTCAGGGAGGGGTGGAAAAAGAGAGAAGGTAAAGCAGAGATCTAGCTATGGAGAAGGCAATGTATAAGGAATCAGGCAACAGAACAGAATGAAGTAAACAGGGCCCTACAAGATAAATTCTTGTTCTGGCAAAGGCAAACCTGGTGGGAAATTTTCTCTCCCCCGTGGTCCCTCCATGCCAACTATCAATTCTTTATTTTGATTACTTTCTGTATTTATAACCTCACCTTATTCCAGGATTTTAAGTAGCTTCAAGGAGTTGTTTATTTTGGTGATTGATTAAACAACCTCTTGGAGATCCCAAACCTTTGGACAAATGATTCAAGCTTCCTGGGAGTGAGATAAGATATGGAGCCACGTGCCCAGACTAGTTCAGATGACCAGGGGAAATCTATTCTAAGGCTCCTAAAATATGAAGTTACCAAGTTGGCTGGAGTCATCCCAGATTTTGGGTGAAATACTCCATCACACAGAACCTCTGAGGGAAACCTGGTCATTGGACTTGTCAGCTCCCGTCATCAAAGCTCTTTGGAGGGGTGGATGGTGTCTCACTATCCACATTCCCACAGCTCAAGAAGGCAAGGAGCCTTAGTGGGGACCACACATTCCCTGCAAGCTCTTTGCAGGAAACCAGGGCAAAGCGGACGAGACCTCACTGCTTCATGAGGCCAAGCATCCTCACAGAGCTTCTGGAGCAGAGGAAAGCCTTGCTTTATATGACCCTAGAAAGAGGCTTCTAGAGCCCCAAGTGCACAGCTGAGACCTGGAACCTCATAACTACTATAGTACACAGCTCCGTGGAGAGAAGAAAATGCCCAGGCAGCCAAGTTCCTACCAGGGCACACTTTGAGGACGAGATGGCAGAACATTGTCCCTAAATCTCAAGCCAATTAGTTTCGGTGAATATCAGAACCAATCCACTTGTGCTGCACAACTTTGCTACAAAGAAGGAGATCAAAAGGGCAAGGGTAATGAAGGAAGAGGCTGGGAGGCGGTCGTGCCCAGGAGCAGTTCTCCGACTCCGCGTGGCCATCTGCACTAGCAGCCCAGTCCACTGGCTAATCAGAATGTAAAGGATCCTAAAAACCACATAAACTCAAAGTAAACTAACTTCTTGATGTCACCTCTTGTTAGTTACCCAGACTTATCAGACACGCTTTTGTTTCCTTTTCTATTTCAAAGCCTGTCTGAGGATGGGCCAGGAAGGCGGAGGCCGGTCCCAGCACAGCCCTTCCCACCGGGGCCCTTCTCCTAGTCACTATCATTCTAGGTCCTTGAGAAGAGAGAGTGCCTGGTTTGTGCTGTTCAGGGTAGGAACTTCAGTAATGGAGTGACTGGCATCCCTCATCCTAAATAAATGAGGGAAGAGAAACCCGAAAGACTACCCCAGTGTACCTTCAATGGACTTATTTATGGTTTGGGAAAGGCAACTCCACGGACTGAATCATAGAAACCAAGGATGTCTGAGTTTCTAGGAGTTGAAATGAACATCCTGAGAGAGCCCAGCCAGGCCACCAGAGGAGGATGGCAGTAAGGTAAGGGGGAACCACATGGTGTCACTAGGAGAACCACAATGACATGAATCTTGGCCCTTGAAAGGATCACCAGTGTCATCTCCTCCATTCAGCTTCTCAACAGGACGCCTTTTCTGTAAGATTCTCCAAGCAGAATAGGATGCGATAGAGCACCTAAGGGCAGTTTTTAGGTTGCCATCAAAGGTAAATGAGCAACCCTGTCCCATGTCAGTCCTTGACTGTAATCAGAGAACATTTAACTCATTCGTTCAACCAATATGTACTGAGCCCAGGACCTCTGAAGCTACAACAGAGGTCAAGACCTAAAGTTGGGCCTCTAGGACTAAGGCGCCGCTTGCTTTGTAACCCCTTTCAGAGTTGACAGAGCACTTTGATTTGATTATGTAGCCATGCTAGGAGGTGCTAGTAATACTGCTTTGGGGTGTAGTCTATGAAACAAACTTTTTCATGCTGGGGACCCTCCTATGTTCCTAAAACTTAACCATCCATCATGCCTCAAAGTTCCCAAAGGGCAGCAATCATTCATCATCATCTACCCCCAAGTTTCCTCTCCGCTTTAATCCTTCAGATCGATAAGATAGTGACCGTTGTGGTCCAAAGGTTTTAAGTTTTCTGTTTATTTTTGTTGATTGCCAGTCAATTTTAAAAGTTTATTTTTAACTTAATGATTTTTATGGAGAGATTTTTCTGGTCCATTAGAGATTTCTGGTTGTGTGATGGATTGAAAAAAAAAACAAAACGAGAATATAATTCCATCTGATTTTCTTTTCTGGCCTACAAACCTTAATTTGACAGTGTTTGCCAAGGGTGAGTTTTCGTGAGTATGTCTGTTCTGCTGACCAGCATCCCCATGAAGGTGTCAGAGTTTGCTACAAGAAATAGAATTTTCTTTTGTAAAATAACAATTTGGGAGTTTGAGGAAATGAGGGCAATTCTAGGAGTAGGGGTGGAGACGGCCTTCACTGGGGAGATGAAGTAGAGTAGGGGAAACAGTCTGGTCTGACTGACAACTCTGTGACTTTGGCAGGCCCCTGACCTTTCCGGAACTCTGAATTCATCACGTGCTAAACAAGAAATTGATGTCAGGATCCTGGGCAGTGTGCACACGTACTGGGTGTTCGGGGAGCAGCGATCACAACGGGGAGTTGTGTGGCGTCGGTGCCCACAGGCAGGCGCTGCAGGGCTGATGCATCCAGCCCTGGAGATCGGCTTTCTTCATGGGGTGAATGGGGTGCCTCTGCTGTAAGGACACCCTAAGCCCAGCCTCTGGCATTTCATGAACACTGAGCTGAGGGTATTCAGGAAAGGTGCATGAGGTTTGTCTCAATCTCAAAGAAAAAGAGCCTAAGACCAAGAGGCCCATTTGATATACAAGCTCAGCACCTGGGGAAAAGCTAGCACCTGCCATCTCCCTCTTCAAACCCAGTGACATGTTCGCTCCATGACAAACCCCTCGTGTGTGTTCCCCTGGTCTTTCTCAGCCTGCAGAGCAGCGGTGAAATGGGATGGCTGCCCAGCTCTTCTTTCTTCTCCGACATTTTAACACCTCTCCCTTTCAATTCCCCGACCCTCTGCTGCCCAAGTGGGCTCTCAGCAGCTCATGCAGCAAATACAAAACCTCATTAGCACATCTAGGGAGAGTCCAGGGTGCAAGCTCTGTACTGACAGTCATCAGACAGGTGTTCATCAAAGCCCACATCGTGCATGGCCCAGCCTGTAGTGGGTCCCGACTTCTGCTGGCTGCTTCTTGTGTCTATGGAACTGAACCAGGCCTTTCTGATGAGCCCCAAGTACAGACAACAGTCTCTCTCTCAGGCCAGCTCCAGGTCAAATCCACCCTCTCCACAGTGCTTTCACCCGAAGCTACTGCTTCACCCCCCCCTGAGGTTCCCATCATTCTCTCCCACTTTTCCCAGGACCCACAGGTCTGAATGTATTTGGGGGAGATTTTCTTATTTCACTTTGTCCTCAGCCTTCTCTGGGAACATCCTATGGTTTACTCATCTCTGAACAGCCATTTAAAATAATTTATTCATATTTCATGACCTGGTTTTGCAGATCATAATCCATCTTACCCCCTAAGAGAAACTGGCCTAGGGTATCCCTAGCAAAAGATCTTATTTTTAACATCCCTTGGGCCTTCCATTTCCCCATCCTTTCTCTTCAGCATTTGAGGACCTCAAAATACAACCTGAGGCCAGTCAGTCAGGCAAATCCACTTTATGATGAGATATAAGCCTCTCTACTCAAATACATAATAAATCCCAGCTCTCCATTCCCTAAAAGCATAGGCTTTGAATCTGTTTCATCCTCATCTCATCCCCAGCCCCAGAGCCCGCCCCTCCACTGTTACTCCACCCAGCTGAAACACAGTGTCTGGCCTAACTGTGCAGGCTGGTGGGGATACACCATCCTCCCTGTCTGGTTTCTCTGTGTCTTATCATTGCCCTGAGGCTGGGCAGCACTCCAAGTCACCCTGGCGTTCGGAGAAGGGATCCTCCCCCTGCCTTCCGCAGACTCCTCCTGATTTCTCCCCTGCTGGACTCTCAGCCTCTTCTCTCTCCTAAACTGGTCCAAACTGACACCTGCAGATTTCTCTTGTCTTCTGGTCACTCTCGACCATCCTGCAAGCGTAGTCACATCTTTGGGCTTTCAGGACCCAATCTCTTCCCAGTGCTTCCCCTTTTCTTCATATCTGCCCCAACTTCGACCAAGCCCATCACCGGGGCCTCAGCAAGCCCCCCTCTCTGGGCAGGCAGAGTTGTGGTAAGTGGAGCTAAGGCTCGATTTCAACCCCGACTTGTCCGCAGGATGGGCTGCTAGCGTCCACAACTGGAAACAGCAGCTCTGCCTGAGGTATAGACTTTGAATATTAGATAAGAAAGAGCTAGTAGACAGTGGAGTCCCCAAGAAATTGAGGTTTGTTCCCAAAGTCATACATAAATTAGGGGCCAACCCAGAAGTAAAACCTATGTCTCCTGAATCCCAGCCTTGGGCTTCTTACCCTCTTCCACAAGTGCTGGTGATAATCACTCTCCCCTCATGTCATCAGCATGCCAGGCTCACATGTAAATTAACAGAGTCTGCCTCAGTCAGATTCAAGCACACATAGCAGCACAAGTTGGGGGGTAGAATTTCCAGCTCTCCTTTCATGGCTTACATCCACCACAGCTCTGGTTCCAGCCCACCTGGGCCCCGGGGGATCAGTAAGAAGAGGGGCGTTTACGGTAATGGAGGATGGGGAGGAAATTAAAACAGAAGTGAAGGAGTAGAGAGGACTAGATTTTCATTAATCTTTTTGTGTTAATTTTGATGTAAACATTAAATATCTTTTGATTTATTTTATATTAAACCAATTAAGTATCACTGATTTACTCTTAGAAAAACAAATTTCTAAACTGCTATTTCTTTGTGCTCTTTTCCTAAGTCAAAACATCTGTCTTTGTTTTGGGGATTTTTTTTTCCTTGTTTTGCTTTCTTTATTTTTTTTATAATCCTCAAGACAGCCACCCCAACACCACAGTGTCATTAACCCAGTTGCAGATTTGACTGTTGGCTTTTTACCATGGTCCCGCAGCTGGCACCGGCCCATTGTCCCACCCTGCAGCAAGGTCAGCAGAAGCTGTAACTCATAGGCTGTGGCATTTGAAGAGATACCAGGGAGCCATCATCCAGCCTTTCAAAACAGGGAAGAAATCTAAATGCTGAGAACTTTAATGTGGCAAGGAATAGGGAAACAGCAAGGCTCCTACTGTGTCTGCTACTCAGGCAACCCCCACCCTCCTGCCCACAAAGGCCTGAGACACGGAAGGAGCCTCAGGCATCTTGACAGCAGGAAGCAGCCTTAGTTCCTTCTAAGATGAACCACAGTAGCACCTACTAGGTGCCCAACACTGTGCTGGTTGCTGTACCCATAGTTTCTTTCATTATCTTCCTTACATTTTTTCAGATCAGGAAACTGAAGCTAAGAGAGAGAAAGTGATTTCTCTAGAGGTCCCATGACCGACAAGAGGTAAATTCACATAAGGTGAGCTTGTTATAGATAAATTAAGACTGAAAAGGGCCTAGGAAGTAGGGTGAGACTATTAGGAAATGAGACAGGAGAGGAAAAAGGGGAAATGATCCCATTATTTGCCATTGGGCCAGGATTCAGGTGCCAGGATATTAGCCCTCTAATAACTTGTGACCTGCTGCTTAACTAATAGTAAAATGTCCCATTGCTCAGCTCTGCACCTAGACCTGGTGAGGCATCGGGTGACCTGAAGCTGAGCAGCTACGCTCCCAAACCCTCTAATCTGGCTTGCTCACCTGCGGGGCCATGCCCTCCTCCTTGGCACCAAGATTTTCACATCTACTTTGTCCAGTGCAGCACGAGCACCTCAGCCCCTCTCTTCTCACACCTCGGGGAAGAAGTAAAACTTCTCATTTGGGGGCTGTTGGCTTCTAGCCCAAAGACTATTTCCCATATGGATCTGCATCTGGCAGGCCCCCAGGACAGGCAGGTGAAATACACATTTTCAACTCGCCCGGACCATCTGCTCACTTGGCAATAACACTGTCCTTGGTGTCTGTGCTAAGGGACCACTTGAGAAAATGCTGCTTTAATAACTAAACCCTTTGGTAAGAATTTAAGATGGGTCCTTATTATAATTAAGTGGACCTGGTAGCTCATAAAACTGTGGGGGGTTTCCAATAGAGTCCTGACTCTCTTCATAAAACCAAGGAGGAATTAGAAGAAGAATTAGCCTTTTTTTTATTTCCTAGATACCAACCCAGTCACTGCATAAGTCCAGTATCAGAGCAGCATGATCACCCAATTCATTGATTCCCACAAGCATGTATTGACTGTGCTGTACCCAAAGTTTCATGATAAAATCATTGAAGAATACAGCTATGATAAGATTAGTTAAAACTCTTAAGGGAGGTTCATGGGAAAACATATGGTCCTCGTTAGGGCTACTTTGGAGGGTTTCATTTTGCTGAGTAGACTTGACTCTCATTGGAGAGGTTGTAAAGAAGAGGCAAAGAGAAAGTGAATAAAAATGCTGTCTGTTGTAGAAATATGATTGTCAGGCTGTATGATTTATGATACATCCTCATATCTAATAAATACCTCACAAAACTTTTGAAAAAAAAAAGCATTTTTATCAACATGTTTAGAGTTTGTGTTTTTTCGTGGGAGCCTGTGCAATAAAATGCTTTGGTGGCAGAGACTGGTGAGGAAGGCCCAGTGACATCTGTGTGACACAGAATGGGATAAATGTGGTTCATGCCCTCCAGGAACTCATGGTCAGGTAGGATTGGTAAGATAGTCCAAGGGCAGCATGGGTACAGGGAAGGCTTTGGTCAGCACCCAAGGGCAAAGTCAAAGCAACTCAGAGCAGAGCAAGACATTCTGACACTGTCCTTTTGGCATTGCTGATGTTCTATCATACACACCACCTGACTATGGATTTTTACTGCCCATCTGGTGAAGTTGAAGGCACAGAGAATAAGGAATAGTGTAAGGATGTCTGTTTTGCATCTGACTTGATACATCCTGGATATATATATTTGTAAAAGTAATAGAAGTAATACCCAGTGGGATGGAGTGACTTTTAAGCATTATACCAAAGCCAGAAGTAATAAAGGAAAAGATTAATTGACTATGGTATCACATATAAACATACATATACACAAACACACAAACTTAAACCAAGTTTTTAAAAATCTGGAAAAAATATTTGCTACATATATGACAGGGAATCATTTGCTTTCTTTTAACTTGTTTTAAATTTAACCTTGATTTTGCTGTTAGATTCTTACTAAGCTCTGCCCTGCTTCAGTATAACGATGTTTTATTCAAGTCACTAATAAAAATATATATACCTGAGAAACTGTCATTGACAAGAGGAGACAACGAAGAAATGTAACATGGGATCCTGGACTGGATCCTGGAACAGAAGAAGGACATGCACCCCAATAAGAAAATGGAAAATGGTTATGCACCCATGATTCAAAAGAAATAAATATGACCAGTGATGTAAGAAAAAATCTCCAACTGCATTAATAATCAAAGGAAAATTTTATATATATATATATATTTATACATAACATACTATGTATAATATATATATTTTACATATACACCTTGGATTGACAAAGACAAAAACAATGATATCACTTGTGATGATGATATGAATTGATAAAATTATAAAATCATCTACTTTTCTATATTTACGCCTTGATTATTCCATTAGTGTTGTCTATAACCTAGCTTCGTTTATGCTGTTGCCATCCGTCACCTGGACTACCGTCTTAGCCCCATAACTTGTCAGTCTGTTTATTCATTCATTCTTCCCTCTGTTTGTGGTTCTCTCTGCTCAGCCAATGTTACCTTTTCAAAACACAAGTATGATTCCTAAATCTTGCTTTTAACTGTGCTCGATGTTGGAATAACAGTAAAACTTTCACAAGACCTACAAATTACTCTATGGCGCTCTCCCGTATCTCCAGCCTCCTCTTTTGCTGGTCTCCCCTCACTTTCTGTTCAGGTCACACAAGCCTTCAGCTCCCTGTCCTGCCAAATCTGCACAGCCAGTGGCCGCAGAGCTCCACATCCCCGTCTGTCTTGTTAGCTCAGGCTCACCCTGCAGGCCCTGACCTCCCCAGCTCCTCTCTAACAGTCCACGTATCTTTCCTTAGTGACACACAAGGTGCCACAAAGGCAGGGACCACATCTGGTGTTGCTCTCCACTGTGTCCTCAGTACTTAGTACACAGTCCTTGGCACATGGTAAGATCTCAATAAATGTTAAACAAATTGTTAGTCTTGCCACAGAACAGTTTGGCAACATATGTCAAAATTTTAAGTCTGTATATTTTTTTAACCCAGGAATCTACTTTGGGAAATTTATTTTTCCCTTATTCTACTACACACATACACACACACACACACACACACACACACACGAGTCCTGTGAGATTTTTCTACCTTTTTTGAGCATGTGCATATTACTTCTATAATTAGAAACAGACAATAAAAATAGTTTCATTCTTGGGAAAACATAAGTGAATGATGTCTTACAACTTAGGTTGTACCAAAGTGTCCCAGAATTAAGCAGTTACATCCAAGGGAGAACATCAAAATATCATGGTCTTTCATGATACCCCCAAGCTTCTGTGACAAAAGAGTCATATCAAAAGTCAGAGCAGGCACACAGTGTCACCTAGGGACGAGGAATTACAGAGGGTGCCAGGACATCTTCGGAAAGAGGCAGCATGCAAGTCAGGTTACAAAGGAGTTAGGATCCACATAGGCAGGAAGAGGAGAGGCTGGGGAGATTGCACGCCAGGCAATGGGATCAGCACAAAGAGAGGAGATGGAAAGGTGCCAGGCAAGGAATGGGCTCATTTGGCCAAATATAAGGAAAATAGAGAGAAGCAAGATACAAGACAGGAAAGGTAGGCTGGGACCAGATCACAATAATAGCTGATGGGAAACAATCAAGGGGTTTCAGTAGAGGCTAAACATGGCAGGTTCCCTGCTTTATTACTTTTCATTTCTTTTTTGAGATGGTAAAAGTGCTATTCCACTCAGTGCAGCAGTGAATTTCCTTATATATTTCATCAGGCACAAGCTTAAATATAATTATAGGAGAAGTTCTTAAACATTGAATCAATATATGAAAGATGTGCATATTTTGAATTTGAGAGATTTTCTGAAATTGCCCTCTTTAGAGGTTGTATAAATTTACATACATTAAAAGTATATTAATGTGGGGGGAAAATGCAGACAACTGTAAATGAACAACAATAAAGTAATAAAAAAAAAGTGTATCGATGTCTGTTTCCCAAACACCCTGGTCAAAAAAAGATTGTCAGAAACATATTTTAAGAAGCTCTAGATAATAGATGGAGAAATGCAGTTTTAATTTACATTTGCTTCTTGTGCAGGAACCTAGCATCTTTTCAACTACCTTAGTACCATTTGTATTTCCTTTTGTGAATTGCAGTATCGCCCCATCTCTGCGGTGTCACTCACCACAATATCAATTATCCACGGTCACTGCAGTCTAAAAATATATATGGAAAATTCGGAAGTGAACAACTCATAAGTTTTAACACACGCCACTCTGTGTAGTATGATGAAACCTCCAGCTGTTCCTCTACCTCCCAGTCAGAATGAGAATCATCCCTTGGTCCAGCGGATCCACCCTGTATACACACTACCTGCCCGTTAGCCACTGAGTATCTGCCCGGTTAGCAGACTGACTGTAATCGCATTGCAGTGCTGGGGTCCCAGTAACCCATATTTTACTTGATAATGGCCTCAAAGTGCAACGGTGGTGATGCTGGAAACTCAAATATGACAAAGAGAAGCTGTAACGTGCTTCCTTTCAGTGAAAAGGTGAAAGTTCCGTGGTTTTGGGCATCCACTGGGGGTCTTGGAATGTCCCCCTGGAGGTCAGGGGGACGACTGACTGTGTTTGTTCATGTCCTTTGCCACTAGAGTGTCGGTCTTTTTCTTATTAATTTGTAGAAGCTTTTTTATATTTTAACAAATTTAGCCCTTTGTCTGACATATTTGTTACAAATATTTTCCAAGTTTATGATTTGCCTTTTGGCTTTATTTATAATGTTCCCTACCATGCAGAAATGTTTGGTTTTTAGAGCCAAATTTCTCAATCTTTTCTTTTATGTCTCCAAATTTTATCATGTTTAGGAAGTTCTTCTTTACTTCAAAATCATTTAAAAAATATTTTCCCTAGAAACCTGATAGTTTAATTTTCATGTTGATAATCCATGTGTCACCTATTTTGTTATAAAGAGTTAGGAGAAATACAACTCTACTGCTTTCCAGATGGCTCCCCAATTGTCCAGCACCATTTACTGAATTGTAAATGCTTCCCTACTGATTAAGATATGCAACCTGTATCTAATACTAAATCTTCATAAAAGTATTGAGGCCCATTTCTGGCTGCATTCTGTCTGTTGTTCTGCTTGTTTATTCATGTATAGCTATTAACCTACATTAATTACTATCACTTTATAATAATATTAATACCTATTAAGATTAGTTTCCCCTTTTTATTCCTCATTTTGAGGATTTCCCTGGAATATTCTAGCAAATTTATTTTTTCATAAGTACTATCAAGTCAGCTTGTCTGGTTGCCAAAAGATATGAAAACGCCCTGTTGGTATTTTCATTGAGGCCCTATTATATTTATAGACTAATTTAAGGGGAATTTGGCAGCTTTATAATAATTATAATAATCTGTGCTCCTGGCCTTTCCATTTAGGAAGTCTTTCTGAGGGTGTCCTTCCTTAGCGTTTGAAAGTTTAACTCACATAGAGTGTAGTGTGAGGGCCATACTATATGAAGACTGTTTGCCAGGTAGTTAGCAGAGGAACAAAGCTTAGCTATGGGATGGTCAGTTGAGAGAACATTCCAGGCAAGACGTAGTGAGGGACTGAGCTATATGGAGGCAGCTGAAGTGAAAACAGCAGAATATTTTGCTTGCTGGAAACTGGAAGCAAGGAAGAAAAAAGGAATCAAAGCCTTCTCTAAGATTTTGAGGGATGGAGAGTTTGGGGGAGGTGGTATTATCAGAAAAGGGAAACACAAAGAAGAATTAGATTACAAGCAGAAAGATGATGTATTTAGTTTGGGAAATATGGCCCTCAGGTATCAGCAAGACGTCCAGGTGGAAATGTCTATCAAGCAAGTAGAGATAATTGCCTGAAGATTCAGACACAGGCTTGACATGTAAACCCATGGGGTGTGAGTCGAAACTCTTCTGAGGAAGGGGGAGTAGCTAGAGGAAGAGGGTAAGAGCAGGACCTTGGAGACAATCTTGTTTGAGGGGAAGAAAAAAGAAGAGCCAGCAAAGGGAGTCAGGAAATAAGCAGCCAGACTAGTGGAAAAGATAGTCTAGTGGAGACTCAGGGAGAAGAGAACACAAGAGTGGTGAATGAAAGCCCTGCTGTGTTCTCATTCACAAAGCGCTCTCACAAACCTGCAGGAGTGACCAGTCAGCTGAGGTTCAAGTCTTGACCCTGTTACATAGGCTTGAGGCAAGTCATTTCAGTTCTCTGAACCCCGATTTCCTTACCTGTAAAAGAGACAATAATAGTACCTATCTTGTAAAGTCATTGTAATGGTTCAAAGAAATACCTGTGCAAAGACAGTAGGAACTCAGAAACACTCCTCCCTTCCTCACTCGCTGTATCCACAGAGGTCCATGAAGTGGCCTTTCCGTGCACACAGAACCAGTGAGCGGCAGGATTTCGAATTGTATGACACTGGTGTCACCTCATTCCAGGGGTGTGTATGGTCAACAATGGGCAGTGACATCAAGGAGGGTGAGACTTTGGCATTTAGAATATTGTCTGTGAGCCAGGAGGAGGAATTTCCTTCAGAACAGAGGATACAAAAGCCACACTCCAGGAGGTTAAGAAATAGTGGCTTCTTCCCTCCTTGGGCTGTCCTATCAACCTACTTTCTTATGTATCCTTCCAAAGTTTCTTTATGCGTGTACAAATAACACAGGGATTAAAACATAATACATTGCGCACTATGTTCTGTACCTGACTTACTAACAAATGTCCCGAAGCTCTTTCCAGCTGTTTATAGAAAGCATCTTGGTTCTTCTATCCAGCTGCATTCCAGTGTGTGGATATATTATAAATCAGCCTACTTTCTACTGAAGAACATTTTGTTGGTTTCCAATCTCCTGCTTTCATAAAGTAATGTTGGAATGCTTAACGATGTACACATGTTATTTTGCACAGCAGTTTTCTCTGTAGAATAAATTCCCCAAAGTGAAGTTGCTGCAGGACAAAATCTTAATCAGGCCCATAAAGAGAATCGAGTCCTGTGAATACAGACACCAAGGCTGTAATTCTTCTGTGAGGTGTCCAGTTTAGCACAGGGACAGATAACTCAAAATCCCTACAGGAAAGATATTTCTTACTTTCTCTCTTTGTAAAAATAGAAAACAAACCAAACACCCATGATGAATGTGTATTTTACTCCCCATGTAATGTGCTTTGCTCCAGATGTTATAGAAATCATTGAGTTTGATGTATTCTGTTATAATTTTTATCCACAATGCTGTTCAAAGTCTTTTGAATAACATGAGGGAGGTGGCTGAGTTTGGCAGGCATGAATGGAGAGAAACCTGAGTTGGAGTTCGTTAGACTCATGTAGAGCCATTCTATGAATCCACAACTTCAGCAATCACATACTCCTAGATTGACTTGTTGGGTTAGTGGTTGGCAGGCGCACAGGTTTCAATCCATATCGTTTCCCCACTCTTTCCTGGCAGTTTCCAGCACACTGACCCCAGAAACGACCATGTGCCTCACTTCACAACAAGGAGCCTCTTCTTCCCGGAGGCTTCAAGCGCTAAGCCAGTGAGCGTGTCCGTGGTGGCTGGATGGAGACTTGGCACTTCAACTGCCTGGGATAGAAGAGCCAGAAGAGACTAAAGAGCCAAGAGGTGGCCTGTTCTCCTTACTCCTGGTATCAATTATTTCCTTCTAGAAGAATCTGACAGTAAGAGGGCTGAATTTTTCCAGAGGAACACCGTCTGAGGTCATGTCCTCATAAATCAGAATGACCTACCCTCCCCCAGTCTCCTCCAAGGATGAGCCCTGCAGGCTGAGCAGAGGCTAGCCCAGCCACCCAGCAGAGAAGGCAAGGGGCCCGTGTCCAAACAGGATTTGAAACAAATAAGGGAAAGCTCCAAGCAGGCAGGAGGATAAAAAAAATTCAAGTCTTGTGCTTTCTAGCATTTTCTTGTCAATTAAATAATAATAATCACCAAAAAAAAGCATAAAACTTGAACCTCAAGGAAGAAAAAGCAGAGAGATTAGCCAACAAGCTGGGTGTACAGTGGCTCCGAAGATGGTGCCACCAGGTGAGGATGCAGAGAGGCTGCCCAGGGCTCAAGAAAGTAGCTCCAGAAACTCCAGCAAGCTGAGAAGCCTGAAGGAAAGGCATCAGAAATCAAAGTGCAGCTGCTCTCTTTGCTGTTTAAATCATTATATATTAGCTGCAAATTTGGTGCATTGGCCAACGCTCAAAAGTGACATATGGCCAATAAAAGACTGGATGGAGTTTTCCATCTGCTGTTCAACTTTACCAGGCATGGCTCAGTGTCAGGGAAAGCTGCACTTCAGAAGTCTTTCACAAGCTGTGTGCAGACCACTACATGGGCACGACTCTGTGCCAGGTGATGCCACCAACCCGAAGGAACATTTGACAAGCTGATGCGCATGTTCTCTAGAATCTGTTCCACACTCAGACCCAACCACCTTCCAGGATCCATAAAGCAAGAAGTGCCCAAATGGACCAGCCCTCCAGAATGTTGTAGGTGGAGATGGAATAGGTTCTACCAGTGGGGTCCCGAGGCATCACCTGGGTCCTCTGCAGAAAGCCGATGAGAGACAACTATAGTCTGGGTGCTCATTAAAACTCACGCCAAAAGCAAAGGCATTGGGTAGTGCCAGTGGCTCAGTTTTGGAAACTGAATCCATTGGTATTAAAATGCAATGTGAAAAGGTTTATTTCCCTGGCTCTGAATTGTTCGTTTTACCCACCTTGGAACTAGAATTGCCTGCAATTGAGCAAATCCAGGCAAGCTGGTCCGGTCTGTGCTTGCTCCTCACACCAGTCAGCCTGTGCGCTCTTTCTAAATGCCATCCCGCCACCCTCTGCTGCCAGTACTCAAGAATACCTCGATGGTCCTCCTGCACTTGCACTTTCAGAGCCATCCTGCAACGGGGGACCCATTTTTACCCCAACCTTGGGGTGGGCAGTATCTACATACTCTGGACCATCTTACTCCTTTCTAATCATTGTGTTCTTAAAAGTGGGGCTGGAGAATGAGATTTACAGTGACGTCTTTCAGTAAAAGAACAAAAATTGTCCCTAAAGATGATTTCACTGTAGCCCAAAGGGACACTAGCAGGAGAAATGCACAGGCCGTATCTGCTTGTATTTTGTATGATGCTGTCGTTTCTCTTGCCTGCTCTGCCCCTGTCAGAAATACACCATCAGAGGCAGAGCGAGCCCGGGGACCAGACTCCAAGAAAGCCCCGTCACAAACTCCTGCTTGGACTCTGTGGGCAGAGAGATGGTGGAAGGGCAGGGGAGAGGCTGGGGGGGAGAGAGACTTGTTGAAATACTACAAAGGGATTGGTGTGAAAAATGGAAAGTCCATGAGCCTGTGAGGAGGTGACACAACAAATTATAACAATGAATCATTTGCACAGAAATGGGCTCTCAGGTCTGACAGACAGCAAGGATTTAGAAAGATGGATTCTTCCTGGGCTCAGCAAGAAGCTGAGGCAAGGAAGCCAGTGGCGCTTGGGGTTTGGCAGAATCACAAACTCTTTCTCCAATATGCTGACTTGGCTGAAACTCAGTCCTCAGGAGCCAGCGCCTCTGGAGACTATAATTTTTTTTAACCCATGTGTATTTGGGGGAAAATTTAATCTCTCTGCCTCTGACTCATTTACACTTAACTCATCAAAAAGTTGTTTTGCTTTGTGCTATAGTCTAATTTAGAAGTAGCCTGTGGTCCTGGAAAAGGACCCAAACCCAGACACGAGACTCACGCAGACCCAGCTTCTGCTTTGATTACAAATGGTGGGAAGTTATTTCTTTGGGTCGTACTTCAGGGCAAGGGGTCTCTACCTTTTACCTCCAGAGTCCATGCTCTTACCACCTAATGCATACACACTCACACACACTCTCATACACTCACACACTTACACAGTCAACTAAGAAACTAAGTCTGATAAAAGATCAATAGAACAGAATGCCTGCAAGGCTCGGGCCCCTAAAATTAAGTTGGGTCACAGTACACCTGCAAACAATAGTGCTTAAAATGCATCAACTCTAACCATTAACTTACAGGCACAGGCTCTGGGTGCAGGTTGGCTTAGGTTCAAGTTCTGTCTCTGCCCTTTCTTGTTGTGCTACCATAGGCAGGTTCCTTCATTGTTCTGACTTCAGTTTTCTCATTCGTAAACTGTGGGCAATAATCATAGTGCCTGCTTCACAATGACGAGGCTTAGATGCACTGATCCGCATGCGGCGCTCAGCACAGTCGCTGCACACTGTGAATGCTTCCTGGGGCCCACTTCAAATCACTGAACTGTAATCCTCTTACCAGGTGTAGCAGACACCCATCAGACACCTGTACACACCACCTTGGGTCCTCTCGGGGTCTCCTGATTTCTGTGCCAGCTGTCACTGCAGCTGGAGCAGCTACCCAGGTGAAGCACACGGGAGCCCCCACCACATGCTCGCACATGTGCCTCTCACCTCCTCCAGGGCCTCTGTTTGGTCTTTGGTTGGGTTCTCCCAGAAACAGATGCTGAGATGAGAATTTAAAGATGATTCTAGAAACACTGATAAGGGACTGGTGGGAGGAGAAGAGATGGGAAGAAGAAAGCCAAGAAAGGGTGTGTTAATGAGAGGTTGTTGGCGTGGGTAACAGGTTCCATAGCACCAGAAGCCTCTGGGAGAACGAACAGCACATGCTTCATGGCTGGTTCACCCAAAGGAGTGACACAGGAGTATTTAGCCACTGACTCTCCCATCCCAGGAGTATGAACTCCCTGGTACATGCTCCTGCCACCAGGGAAAGCCCTGAGGGCTACAGGTGGTGCTCGCCTGGAAAACCAAAGTGTGTACAAAATAGGGAGCACTGAGGGACTCGGGCACATGCCGACAGAGTGGCTACACCTGTGACTGGGAGCCAGGGGGCTTCTCAGCACCCCACTCAGGGCCTGTGCTTGTAGTCAGGAAGCACAGGGCATTTGGGAGCCTGTGGATAAAACTTTCAGGAGCTGGCGGGGAAGATGGGAGCTGGTGGATGATTCCCCCTCATTTCTCTGCTCTGGGCTGTCTCTCTCAGGCTCAGTTACACATCTTCTTGGAAAACTGTCACCTGAAAGGAAGTGATCCTCTCCCTTAGAGGAGGCTGTCTCTACAGCCCGCCCCCCTCCTTCCCCCTCCCTGCCCCAGGCCCTCCCATGGCACTCCTGCCCCCAGGGTTAAGTTGTCCCAGGAAGCCAGCCTTCTAGGGAAGCCAGGCTAAGACAACAGGACTAACTCCTTATTAATTTCCATCCCCATCACTGCACTAGCCTCGCAGAGACTGGATCTCACTCAGAGCACCGAGGGACAAGTCACATGGGACCTGTTTAAGAGGGAAGTTATCCAAAAGAAAACACTAGACCCCAGTACTTGGTTGTACTTAGGAAGGGAAATACATTTCCTGGAAAAAAAGGACCATAAATGCAAGATTAAATCCCCAAATCCCCAAAATTTGAGAAAGTAGAATTCATGGAGGAAAGGGGGTCGTGTTCAGTGGGCTCCTGGAATGGAGCCTGCAGCCTAGCCACTCACTCATGTCTGTACCTACAACTCCCCACACCGCCCCGGCCACCCACCAGTGGAAAAGCAGTATTGCGTGATGGAAAGAAGCAGACACTGCAGTTCACTTCAAGTGCTTCGAGACTAGTTTCAGATTTTTTATATTTTGAACATTACTCGAAAGAGAAATTCAGTCTCTTCTTTTATCTGGTGAAAGAAACAGCTGTCAGGACACAGAACTGTCCTGTACCTGCTGCACCGGGGCACCACTCTTGCAGCCCAGCCCAGCGCCCCTGGCTGCCCTCACCCCAGCTGGGCCTTCCCTGCTGCTTGCTACCAGGAAATGCTCTCTGCAAAATGAATAATACATCCCTCTGTTTTTCTAAGGACCGTGGTCACTCCTTCACTTGCCAAAGTGTAGGTGAATATTCAGCAAGGATGGCAGCCCCCATGCCCACCACGAATGAGCAGAGGCAGCAGCGACCCATGTGAGGGGATTCCAGAACCTGCTCAGAATTCACTGCGGGAAGACTCCTGAACCTGCAGAGGGGATACTGGCATTTCTTTGAGCACCTGTGTATCCAGTTCTGACTAGAGCATCTCCATGGGGCAACTCAGGAGTGGGTCAAGCTTCTCTGTGAGGCCCAGACAGCAAATACCCTTTGTGGTCCATACGACCTCTGTGGTAGCTGCTCTACTCCGCCCTTGTGGCACCTAAGCCACCGTAAGAAGTACAGGAAAGGGCGCAGTTTTGTTCCCCTACAGCTCGGTCTGGCCAGCAGACCTTCATAAGCTCGGTCCTTCTCACAGTTTCTGTTCCAATGCAGTTGCTCTTGACAGAAATGACTCAGCAAATCCCAGACAGCTTAGAATGGTTTAATCCATCATCCCCTCCACCAGAGAGAAGAAGTGGGAGAGGAGAAACACAGTAAGTGTGAGCACTAGAGAGGGAAAAGGGGAGCCAAGGGAGAGGAAGAAAAGATGAGGTGACAGACTATGAGACGTAGGCCGGGGTTGGGTAAATCTGGGTTGGGACGGGCTGTAGGGACAAACTGTTAGAGGGTCACGTCACCCCAACTTTGCAGGACACCCACACGCAGCACCCACCACAGTTGGACGCATGGTCTGGATGTCGATGCTTTGACATAACAGGCTCTGCTTCTGACAGCTGTCAGGACGGTGGTGGCTACATTCATAATCCTGGACGTCGATCTTCTTGTCTGTCAGGTGGGAGTGCACGAGGTTGAAGTGGGGATCAAAAGAGATAACTCATGGAAAGGGCTTGAAAAGGCACGTGCTGTGGCCCCAACATCCAATAGAGGCCAGCCATTACAATCGCTGTTGCCTCAGATGAGCCCAGGGAAGTCAGATGCTGTCAGAATGAAAACGCCCAAGATGAGTCCACAGGTGCTCTGTGTGCTTACTCTGTGGCTCCTCTTCCCCTCTGCCGCTCGTCCGTCAGTCAGCCGGACTGTCTGGACTAAGAATAATTGTAAACAGCCACACACACCCAGACATAAGCCTCTCTGTGAGCCGAGGATTTGTCCATCCTTGCCCCTGAGCAGTCTCCTCTCTGTGGTTGTCAGCACTCCAGCGTCTACCAGTTGATCACTAGAGCGACAGGGAGTGCTTCTGTGGTCCAGCCTAAATGTCGAGGCTTGTTCTTCCAGTCATTTATTTCAAGCATGCTTTTTAGAGCGCTTATGGAAGCTTGAGTAAAAATACCACAAAAAAGTACAAATTCAGTAAAATCGTGTATAGGGTACACAAGGCTAATTGCTTTTCATTCTATTTGCATGAAGCCTGGTGAGTCTGTTCACAGCTCTTGAAACTAAGTGGCCAACAAGAGCATTTAAGATAAGGAATCAAGTTTCTAAGAAAATGGAGCCGCCACCAGGAACACAGAAAAACAAGAACTGGCAATTGAATGTTTCCTGGGCTGGAAATGCTCCTTCTGGCAGAGTCCTGCTGGCCTCGTCAATCCCTCCTGGCCTTTGGGGATCCAGGCATGTTCTGCCCTCTCTGGGAAGCTTGAACTCCCTGCTCCAGTCTCTACTGGCTTCTGGCCCCTCTCACTGCCCACAGGGCAAAGATCAGAGGCTCTTGATCAGGGTTTGAAGAATCTGGGGGGGCTTTTATAAAACACTCCTGCCCAGGCCCTCCTGCATGAAATCTGAGTTAGTTAATCTGGGTAGGATTGGACCCCAGACCAGCTTTTACCGGAGGGTGCAGATAAGTGTTCACCAGGATAAAACTTTTATAGTGGAACAAACCCTTGTAACCAGAACTTCACCAGCACTCCAGAGGCCCCTCACGTACCCTTGCAGACAGCATCCCTCCTGGCACAGGGCAAATTTTGTCTGCTTTTTTATTTGACATGAATAGAATCATGCTTTTAAATTTTAAACATGTTTATATCTACAGAACAAAAAAGTGTAAATAATACAGAGAGTTTCTGTATTCCCTGCACCAAAACTTTTTTAAGGTTTTATTTATTTATTTTTAGAGAAGGGGGAGGGAGAGAAACATCAATGTGGAGTTGCCTCTCACACACCCCCTACTGGGCACCTGGCCTGCAACCCAGGCACGTGTCCTAACTAGGGATCAAGCCGGTGACCCTTTGGTTTGCAGGTCAGCACTGGATGCACTGAGCCACACCAGCCAGGGCTACCCTACACCAAATTTAAGCATTTGTTATTGTTAACCTCTTGCATGACAATGACACATTCAAGTGTGACACTTTTTATCTGGTTTCTCTCACTCAACATTATACTAAGGAGATTCATCAACATTGTTGCATATAGCTGTCAATCTTTCGTTCTCATTGCTAAATGGTACTAGTCCATTGCGTGAGTAATCCATAATTACTTATCCATAATACTGTGGATGTGCATTTGGATAATTTCCAGTTTGGAGCTCTTGTAAGTAGTGCTGTTACGAACATTCTAATAGACATCTGTGTTTTTCAAAAGCTCTACGGGGATTGTAATGTGCAGCCAGAACTGGAAACCACTGATATGATCTAGACCAAACAATTTATTTTTCCTTGGGTCACTGTCCTGTTCTTTCTTATCCCTTGGTCTTTTCTCCCCCATGGCAGGGGGGGCAGGGAGAGGGGTCGGGGGAGCAGGGTGTGGTGTTCTCGTGCCCCCCAGAGTACACAGCGCAGTGCTGGAGACTAAACAGGCCTGCAACAAATGCTTGTTTATTGATTGATTAATTGATTATACTTTCATTTTCACAAACCTTTCATTCCGGATTTGGAACCATTTCTGAGCAGCAGCACCTCTCCCACTGATGGAGCCAGCTGTGAGCCCCCCCCCCCACCTGATGCAGGCCTGCTCCCCGGCCCTCACAGCTGGATTCTGGACACACACCTCGAAAAGCGTGAATCTCAAGCACAAATTTAAGATAAGGTAGAATGAGCCCAGGTCACCCGGATGGTGATGTGTTTACGAGTAATTCAGTCATTCTTCCTTCGGATGTTGTTTCTCCACTTTCCTCACTTTTCTAAAAGGCACTTATCTTTTTCTTATTAATTTCTTTGCATTAATTTTTCATGTATAAGGAAACTAACCCTGTTTTCCCATCCTATAGGCTGTACTTATTTTCTGTGTGTAGTTTGCCATTGGCTTTGGACCGGCGGTACCCTGGAGACCCCATCTCCAAGCCTGTCTTCCAGGTAGGGCCCGAAGAGTCAGCCAGTCAGCCAGATGGTTAGGTGCATTTATTAAGAAGCCTAATACATAGGCGGACAATTGGTGTTAACATGCCTCACGTGTCTGGTAAAAGCTGATGAAGGACTCGCTTTAAGTATATTCCTGGATTCTTGGTATCATCACACTTAAGACTGCCAGCCAGTAAGCACGGTGGAAACAGACAACTCCGACCTCTCTCTCCAAGCCACCCTCCATACTGTGACCAGAGAGGTCATTCTGAGCTCTGACCACATCCTTCTACTGATGCAAATGGCCCAGGGCTCCTTCTCTCGCACTAGACCATGGGTAACCCAAGCCCAAGCTTCCTCTAGAGAAATGCTCATTCCATGCCCCTCAACCCACTGCCTAGCCAGGGCGCTCCACTGTCCGTTACAGGAACGAACGCACAGGGGCTGTCCCTCCTCCTTGCCTTGGCTCAAGCTATTTCCCCACCTGTACTTCCAAGCAGACTGGTTTTGGGTGAGGGGGAGGGTTAAGAACAAGTGTTACAAACATATTCACAGCCTCTGGGCATGCAAAAGCCTCAGTGAACTCTGGGAGCACATCGTCCATCAGCCTCTGACCTTACCCCTGCTCATGCTGTTTAAAGTCGGGGTGCAGGTCGGAACCCTGGTGATGGAGGCTGGAGCACATTAATGCCTTCAGTGCTTACTCATCATCAGGGCGTAGTCACCAGCTCCTGCTCTACCGCCTTAGACCACTAAATGTCCTAATCCCATTCCGAGCTTGTCCGAGGGCTGCCACTAAAGCTTTGCTTACATAAAACGTGACATTACAAAGCAGCCAATTTGAGTTTAAAAAATTGGATTTTAAAAATCAGTCTGCACAACCAACAATCCTTATCCTATCGCTCATCCCACCCAGCTTAACTCCCACCACCCTTGCCCCTCCCTGAGCCTCAGAATATCACTCCCACCTTCTCCCTCATCTTCAGTGGGCTGAGCATCAGAGTTGGGCTAATGAAGGAACCGGATATAAAGGAGCAGGTGAGAAAGAAGGGCAATGGTGCATTGTGCATGAGTACGATTGGATAACTTCTTTAAAGGTGAAAGTTTAATTCTTTGTTTTTCAGTCAGGTCAGAATATTCTCATATGAAGACATCCGAATCAAGATGTCATGTGACACAAGGAAAGGAAAGCAGCCATTGCTGTGGCTCGCGAACGGCATTGGAGGAACTTTACTCTCCAGCATGTTTAATCAACTCCTTTTGCATTTTGTATTGTGTGCACACACCGCCTTTTCACCAAAACACAAATGAGGTTTCTCTGAGACTGTGTACACCCTAAACAGTCCCATTGCCCTGGGGTTTAGGGAACAGTGTATGCCAGATCCAGGATGGTAAAAGGTTAAAATTCTTATTAACTTCAGTGTCTCTGCCCCACAGCTTTGCTGGAGATAAAAACTTGAAGGTTCTTTTGGAAATGTTTCCTCTTTTTGGTATTGGAAATAGAGTCTAGAATTGGCTGCGAACTTGTAAATGACAAGTGAACATAGATATAGATTCAATATCATTCCTACTACAGGAAGCTGACGAATTACACAAATACGTGTCTGAGAAGCAAAGGCATATTTAGGGATGCAAACTCATGTTTCCTGATTGGTGAATCAATATTACAGTCTTGTAACTCAAGACACACAGCCAGCGATCTTCGATAGTAGAGTTTATTGGCTTATTTATTTTTCAGAAACTAAACCAACAAAATACAACATGCTGCCAATGTGTTTCATTTGCTGTCTTCAGTCAACTCCAGACAGATTATTAAGCGTGTTACTCTTTTACAGGCTGTCAATAGTTTTTCCATCAAAAAACTATTTTAGTTCATTATTGAGGCTTTTTAAAAATGTCATTGTTTAGCCACTGCCCTATTGATGGCAGAAGATAAAAGAGAGAACATCTGAGGAAATGAGAGACATGAATTCTGTGAGTACAACCACTGTTTCTGTTTTAATACAGCTCATTAAACTATCTCTGCCGATGCAAGTAAACTCAGCAATATCTCCACCACCCTCCGGAACACTGGGAGCTCTAACAGAAATTCCCTATATACACCCTGCTCTGCTCTCTGCAATCAGACAGTCGGTGTGGCATATGAATTATGCTTCGGGGCTCTACAACCAGACTTTAATGCCTATTGGCTAATAACCTTGACCAATTGTCTTAACCCTTCTGCCTAGGTTTCCTCATCTGTAAAATAGGAGTAGCAGTTGTATCTCCTTCAGGGGGAGGTGACATGGAGTAAATAAGACAATGCATGTCGCGAGCTTTGTAGCAAGTGGTGCTCCATAAACACTGCCTGTTGTAATTACGTTGTAATACGACGGCCAGGCTCAGTGCTGTTAGAGCCGAACTCCTCTCCAGGTGCTGCTTCTTCTCTCCATTGCCCATTAAGATCTGGTCCGTGCGTGAACGGCACACTTGTACTGATAATTATGTTCCCCACATTTCCCTCCCTCACTTTGCCTTGAGCTTTTCCCATATTAGGCAGCCAGCAATTTAGAACTGAACAGCCTGGAGACATTGAGCCCTTACTATTGCTCCCTCTTCTCTGCTCCAGTGCCGCTCTTAGGCACAGGCAGAATAGCGAGGGCCAGTGTGATATAAATTCAGGGGGGTAGGGAGGTCCCGGGCCTCCCCTCATCCCAGCCTTCCCTCATCTCTGGGGAATGCTGAGCTTACACTATTGGCTCAGTTAAAACTTTAGTTAAAGGGAATGAAGAGGAAAAAGGGAAAAGGAATGAATTAAAACTCTCCTGGAAAGAAGTGAAACATGACTTTACCTTGTTTCAATCTACTTCCAACTGAGGTTTAAGATATTATTATAAAAAAAAATAGGGTAGATTGGATTGCCTATGAGTTTTCTTCAGAACTAAATCCATGGGCTTGAGTTGTAATACCTCATTAAAAATAGAAATATAAATTACTTTTTTCATTCTGCCCACCTGAATCCTATGCCTCATTGAAGACTATTGTACAAGTATTCTGCGCAGGAATAAACTCCCCTTCTTTACAGGCCCATGATGCCTTGTAACTTGATTCTAGCCCTTAGTAGTCCCTGCCTTATTTTCAGGTTATTTGTGTGTCATTGGTGTTGGTAACTATGTTTTGACCTTTCCACTGAGCTCTCAGAAACCTGAGATCAGGGATCCTGCCTTTATTTCTCACCCACAGCTTGTAATTCGTGCTCATTCCCACGATGTGCCATGCTCATGCTCCAGCCCGCATCGATAGTCCATCGCCACGGAACCCGCCAGCGCTGTTCTGGGACAGCTGTGCCGGCCGATTGCCCGCTGCCAAGAAACGTGACTCCCAGTGTAAGACTTTGGTGAAAAAGGAAAGGGGGTGCTTATTTAAAGGCTACACAGATTTAGAATGATGGCAGATTTCTGCCCTTAAGTCCTGCTTTCTTCAAAACCGCCCCAACACACAGTCCCACCTCCCTGTGCCAAACCAGGCCAGTTCCAGAACATGCCAGTCAGAGGTGCCATCTTTCAGAAAAGCAGAAGTCTGCAGCTCAGCATTCCCGATCACAGTGCAGCTCTAAGAGTCTCTCACAAATCCAGGTGGCTCAGCAGGTCGCATGCAGCTCCCCGGCTCTGCCACTGTCTTCTTCAAGCAGACTCGAATCTAGGTGGCTGGATAGGTCCCCACCTCACTGCCAGCCCCAGCGACTCACTGAACCTTTAACTTTTGGCCCGTCTCTTTCTTACCCCAGACTGTAACAGGTCTGAAATGAGGTCCAGAACTTGGGGTGTCTGGGAATATAGGGTATCCCCCATAAACTTGGCTGGGGGTGGAAGATGTGGAGTGGGGCCATTGAGAGTTACTTTGCATAGCAATAACAGCAGGCCAGCCTCATGATAATGCTCAACCGTTTGCTTGGGCCAGGGAGACCAGAGTAACTTTGACCCCTGATGTAGCTGGGAGGCGGCTCCCCCAGTTACAGCTCCTGTGTGAGAGCTTGGAGACAGTTTGCTCCACACCACGGGTCACGGCTGCCCAGACTAACAACGGCAGCCAAGAAACGTGGGAAATCCAGGAGTGCTGGCAGGTGCAGCCAATTGGAGGAGGAGTAGGATGGGGTTGTTGCAGAGCCGGATCCAGGCCGGGTGTTAAACTAAAAGCAGGCAGCCCTGTGTAGCAGGACCCAGGCCGGACCATGTAGGTCAAGAGGAGCTGGAAGGACCCTCACTGGCTGGCCATGAGGAGGGGCCACACGATTCTGGATTAAGAACTGGAGATCGCAGTGACACCACTGATGGTGCAGGGAACTGCGGGAGGCCTGCCCAGCTGAGTGCGGATTACCGGGAGGAACCGGGAGAAGTGAGCCACAGACTTCAGTTCTTGTTGGTTTTTTTTTCCTTTCCTAAAAGGTGGTACCTCTGACTGGCATGCTCTGAGACTGGCCTGACCGGGCAAAGGGGGTGGGCAAGAAAGACTGAGTGTGTTTGTGAGCGTTGGAAGGGAATGGGACTTAACAGCAAAATTCCACCATTACTCTAAACCCCTATACTTTTCATTAAATAATCCCTTTCCTTTCTACCAAGCACTGGCATTGAGAGCCGCAGTTCTTATCAGTGGCAAGCAATAGCACCCACAGCAACAGACCCACAGGGGCTCTGTTACAAGACCACGCGGCTTCTCTCTCTTTCTCTTTCACACCAACACTTGTGGCAGACCCATTTTTACTCCAGACAACGTAACTTCATCCCTTCTCTTTCAGCCCACCCTCATTTAAGTGATCAGCCCGGAACTTCCTGCATGATCTCATATCTGGCCCCTCCTATGGTATGTCAGGGTCTGCCAATTTTGCCACTTCCCCCGTATCTTTTATATTCTTTTGGCTGCCATCTTGAGTCAGGGCAAAAGATCCCAGAGATGCACAGACGTCCAGGGTGGGCATTCGCCCCTTGCCTCTGGAACAGGCACAATATAAGAACACCAGGCTACCTCACAAGTCCCTGGGTGTTCTCAGAGTCACATACACAATTTGCCCTGGGCAGCAGCCCTCTTGCTTCAAGAAGGCATGGCTATTAACCTGCCATTGTTATGCAATGTATCTTTTTAAAATATATAATCCTCATTATATTTTTTCCATTATCATTTAGTCCCCTTAAACCCCCCAACCCCCAGCAATCACCACACTGTGGTCCATGTCCATGAGTCCTTTTTCCCTTTTGCCCAATCTCTCCTCCCCAGACCTGCCCCACGCGACACTAGCTAATATCTGCTCTCCATGTGTGAGTTTGTTTCTATTTTGCTTGTTAGTTCATTCAGTTTGTTCATTAGATTCCACATATGAATGAAGTCCTGTGGTGTTTGTCTTTCTCTGACTGGCTTATTTCACTTAGCACAATGTTCTCCAGGTCTATCCATACTGTCGCAAAGGGTAAAATTTTCTTCTTTTTTAGGGCCGAGTAGTATTCCATTGTGTAAATGTCCCATAGTTATTTTATCCACCCATCTATTGATGGACCCTTGGGCTGCTTCCATATCTCGGCAATTGTAACTAATGCAGCTGTGAACATTGGGGTGCTTATGTTGTTTCGAATAAGGGTTTTGGGTTCCTTCAAATATATTCCCAGAAGTGGGATCACTGGGTCAAAAGGCAGATCCATTTTTAATTTTTTGAGCTATCTCTATACTGCTTTCTACAGTGGTTACACCAATCTGCATACCCACCAACAGTGCAAAAGGGTTCCCCTTTCTCCACATCCTCACCAGCACTTGTTGTTAGTTGATTTATTGATGATAGCCATTCTGACAGGTGTGAGATGGTAGCTCATTGTGGTTTTTATTCTCATTTCTGTGATGATTCGTGATGTTGAGCATCTTTACTATGTCTATTGTCCATCTGTATGTCCTCTTTGGAGAAGTGTCTATTCAGGTCCCTTGCCCATTTTTTAATTGGATTGTTCATTTCTTTGGTGTTGAGTTTTGTAAGTAAGTACTTTACAAATTTTGCATACTAACCCTTTATCAGCTGTATCAGCAAACATGTTCTCCCATTCTGTGGGTTGTCTTTTTATTTTGTTGATGGTTTCCTTTGCTGTGCAAAAACTATTCAATTTGATATAGTCCCATTTTTTTGTTTTTTCTTTTGTTTCCCTTGACTGGGGAGATATATCCAATAATAAAATTGCTACGAGCAATGTCTGAGATTTTGTGGCCAATGTTTTCTTCTAGGATTTTTATCGTTTGGGGTCTAACATTTAAATCTTTAATCCATTTTTAATTTATTCTTGTGTATGGTATATGAAGGTGGTCAAGTTTCATTTTTCTGCACATATCTGTCCAATTTTCCCAACACCATTTATTGAATAAATTATCTGTAGCCCATTGTATGTGCTTACTTCCTCTGTGAAATATTAATTGACTATGAAGGTGTGGGTTTATTTCAGGGCTATTCTGTTCCATTGATCTATGTGTCTGTTTGTATGCTAGTACCAGGCTGTTTTGATCACTAAGGACTTGTAATATAGTTTGATATTAGGTAGTGTGACTCCTCCAACTGTTTTTTTCAGGATCGCAGTTTCTATGCAGGGCCTTTTGTGGTTCCACATAAAGTTTTGAAATATTTGTTCTACTTCTATGAAATATGCCATTGGAATTTTGATAGGAATTGCATTGAATCTATAGATTGTTGTGGGTAGTATGGACATTTTAATTATGTTAATTCATCCTATCCATGAACATGGTATGTGCTTCCACTTATTTGTGTCTTCTTCAATTTCTTTCTTTAATGTCTTATAATTTTCTGATTATAGGTATTTTACATCCTTGGTTAGGTTTATTTCTAGGTATTTTATTCTTTTTGAAGCAATTGTGAATGGGATTGTTTTCTTAACTTCTCTTTCTGTTAGTTCATTATTGGCATATAAAAATGCAACTGATTTCTGAACATTAATTTTGTGTCCTACTTTACTGAACTCATTTATCAGTTCTAATAGTTTCTTGGTGGAATCTTTGGGGTTCTCTATGTACAGTATCATGTCACCTGCAAATAATGACA